>JAWQFJ010011064.1:0-7500 GCA_034096865.1 Theodoxus fluviatilis
AGACCGAAGCAGTGAGAGTTGTGAAGACTCTCACTCCCAAAAGCTGACCCACGCGCTGGCACTCTGGCTGCTGGAGCGAGACCCGCCTCAAACCTCTCCCCCCCAGAGCGTCTGCCACGCTCGCCTGCACGCCGGCCGGTCTACAGACAGCCACAACTCTCGCCCTCCCAGAAGCTGACCCCTGGGCCAGTCTCTCTCTTCACGCCAAAAGCTGTCTGCTCGAGCTCGCTCGCCCCTCCCGCTTGACAAGAGCGGAGAACGCTCTACCTCCAACAAGGTTCGTCTTGTGGTGTTTTCTTGTGTGTAGCTCTTCGCAAAGGAAACGCGAAGGAGCACGATTGATGGCCTTTTGTTTCTCGCTAGACGAGAACTGGGCTGTGAGCCCATAGAATTAAATTAGGCTGTGAGCCTAAAGAGATTAGATAAGAAATTCTTCGATGGACCTATTCACCAAGGTAGCGTGAGTACTCACTAGGTTGAACTTTTGAACTGACTTTATTTCTGAATTCAAAGACTGAACTCTTGAACTATTTTGCTCCACAGAGACATAGATTGATTACTCCCTATCTGAAACCACGTGGGTATGCATTTATCTGTTTAAACTACATTGAAAGCCCACAAAAAGGGCGATTGATCGATTATCTGTGTTTCTGATTATTAAATACCTTTTCTTAATTGGCAATTCTGAGTCCTCCTGTTTACTGCATGGCATGTGCATGACAGAGATTTTGATTTATGATTTATTTTTAATTGTGCGTTCCTCCTCCTCAAGTAAATCCCCTAGACATAAGCGCATAGCGCCGAGCCTGTGTTTTAATAAACACAAGAGGAGAAACGTCACAATGATGATGATGATGATGATGATAATGATGATAATGATGATGATGAAGATGATGATGATGATGATGATGATGATAATGATGATGATGCAACTGTTGTTGTTGTTGCTGCTGCTGCTGCTGATGATAAGGAGGAGGAACAGGAGTAGAAAGAGTAGGAGCAGGAACTGGAGCAGACGATGATGATAATCATGACGGTGGAGGCGATGTCGACGACGACGACGACGACGACAAGAATGATAATGATAATGGGCGACAGCGACGACCATGACAGCAGGGACGACGACGACAACGACGACGACGACGATGATAATGTCGATACATGTCACCTCTGAGCATCGGCTACGAACCATTTCTTGTGTTTACTAACGCACCAGCGCGGACAGACTACGCCATTTCCCCACCTCACACCACTGCCTTCATTCCGCACGTGTTTCTGCTTTGGGCTGACAGCACACGCGGCACCACGCACTAGCAAGACGTGGAGACAGCCGTTCAATACTGCAATCAGCTTGCTTCGTGCTGGTCGCAGAGAAAAATAAACTACTTGTGTACCTACTCGTAGCGAGGTAGAAAGATTCATGCCGTTTCCAGGCTCGTAGACGGGTAGCAGCTGGAAAACGAGGGTGTAGGGGGTGGGTACTGGGGGTAGGAATAGCAGGTAAAAGGGAGGGGTGGGGGGTGGGGTAGGATTAAAGGGGTAGAGGGAAGGGGTAGGAGCAGAGGGGGAGGAGGGAGGTAGCAGTAGAGAGGGAAGAAGGTCGGTAGAGTAGAGGGGGAAGGAGGGGGTGGCTGGGGAGTGGCAGGGTATTTGGTGGTTAAGGCTATGCTCACGTAATGCCAGTCGAGCGAGCATGGCGGGTCACCCAGTGTGCAACGTGCATACACACATACGCACGAGTCGTGCGATGTTTGCTGTAGCGACACTGCGTATGACGCAGACGCGTGTTGTGTAAACACTGCAGAACAAGGAGGTAAGTAGGGACAGGGAACATGGCGCGATAGGTGTCTGTCTATTCAGAACGGTGCTGCGTAGACGTGGCCTGATCAGGCCCACCCACTTCCTGCTTTGAAGTGGTTGGATGTCGTTCAGTGATGCCGTCACTCTGGTGACAAAGCACCACAGCGTGGTGATCTAGTTGTGTGGAATGGTCTCTTTGAGTAGTGTCACTGCCCGTCGTCTGGTGACTCTGGCGTTCTGAGGAAAGCCTTCGTTGTAGGTCTAAAGATGTGCTTAAAGTACAAGCGATCTGACGAAAATGAAAATACAGGTTTACTCGTATGATGTCAGGTAGACAGCATAACAAGTTTGGACTGAAGTATATTCTTGGACATTACAGCGTATCGTGAAGAATCATTGATGTCCAAGCTAGACTGAGACCGACTATGAGACCACTTCGTGCAAACGTTCAATCCAAACGAAATACAACGCATAAAGATATTTTCCCGTGGGCAGGTGGATTCGAATGAAAAGCGAATCGATGACATTGACTCATCCAGAATTTTGCTTCCTGGGTTCAGACAGCCAACGACCAGTCGTTTCTTTGGATTTCAGTGAACATGTTTTTCTCTCACGACAAACTCTCCTGAAGTAAGAAGAAACCTTGATAGTAAAGATCTGTCTCATGGCTTTTCCGCACCGGACTTTGAACAAGCACAGGCCGCGTGCTGATAGTAACACGTTTGTGGAAGAACTCAATGTTTCGTGGATTTCTATTCCTGGGGGATAGATTCCCACTCTGCGACCTGTAGCAGTGCTTCGTAAATAAACAAAGATAGAAACAAAGAAAAAAGACATGGACAATAGCGACAAAAACAATAACTCTGCAATAAAGATATACTCAATTTTCTTTGTATTTCAGACCCTATGGAAAGATTTCTACTCCGCATCCTACGGAAGTGCTACGTAAATAAATAAGCAAATCAACTTACAAACAAAACAATAAAAAAGAAAACAAAGACAGCCACAACAATAACAACCACAACGACGACGACGACGACGACGACATCAAGCTACTCCCTTTCCCATGCAAGTGAATATATGCGCGTGCACGTAGAAAGCGTTTGTGTTGTTTTGTGCGTGGTGAGTGTGTGTATGTGTGTGTGTGTGTGTGCGAGTGTATGTATGTGTGTGTGTGTGTGTATGTGTGTGAGTGTGTGTGTATGTGTGTGTGTGTATGTGTGTGTGTGCGTGTGTATGTGTGTGTGTATGTGTGTGTGTCTATGTGTGTATGTATATGTGTATACGTGTATACATGTGTGCGTGTTTGTTTATACGTGTGAATGCATGTGTTGGTTTGTGGGTGGTGAGTCTGTGTGTGTGTGTTTGTGTGTATATGTATGTGTGTGTCTATGTGTGTGTGTGTATGTATATGTGTATACGTGTATACATGTGTGCGTATTTGTGCACACGCATGCATGCATGTGTATGTGTTCGTGAGCATGCGCTTGTGAGCATTCGCGTGTATGCGAATCTGTGCCTGCGTGCGTAACGGCGCCAGAATATGTGCATACTTGCGTGTGCGCGTGAGTGTGCGTAAGTAATGTCAAGTTGTCCCTGTATACGAGTCTAGGGTTCAGGTCAGGTATTTTTATCAGCATCGTAAGCGTGGAACATCGAAATGTGCAGACACGTAAATAGCAACCCCATCAAACGCCTGAACTTGAAATGTGCGGACACGTAAAATAATAGCAACCTCATCAAAAGTGTGTGAAAAAACGATTAGACATGTAAATAGCAACCCCATCAAACGCCTGAACTTGAAATGTGCGGACACGTAAAATAATAGCAACCTCATCAAAAGTGTGTGAAAAAACGATTAGACATGTAAATAGCAACCCCATCAAACGCGTGTAACAAAACGATTAGACATGTAAATAGAAACCCCATCAAACGTGTGTAACAAAACGATTAGACATATAAATAGCAACCCATCAAACACTTGTAACTAAACGATTAGACGTGTAAATAGCAACCCAAACAAACGCATCTAACAAAACGATTAGATAAGTAAATAGCAACATCATCAAACGTGTACAAAACAATCAGATCTGTGAATAGAAACCCCATCAAACGCTTGCAACGAAACGATTAGACATGTAAATAGCAACCCCATCAAACACTTATATCAAAACGATTAGACATGTAAACAGCAACCCTATCAAATGCATGTAACAAAACTATTAGACATGTAAACAGACACCCCATCAAACACTTGTAACAAAACGATTAGATGTAAACAGAAACCCCATGAAACGTGTGTAACAAAACGATTAGACTTGTAAACAGAAACCCTATCAAACGTGTGTAACAAATCGATTAGACATGTAAACAGAAACCTCATCAAACGTGTGTAACAAAACGATTAGACTTGTAAACAAAAACCCCATCAAACGTGTGTAACAAAACGATTAGACAAATGAACAGAAACCTCATCAAACGTCTGTAACAAAACGATTAGATATGTAAACAGCAACACCAGCAAGCGTGTGTAGCAAAACGATTAGACATGTAAGCAGAAACCCCATCAAACGTGTGTAACAAAACGATTAGACATGTAAACAGACACCCCATCAAACGTTTGTAACAAAACGATTAGACATGTAAACAGAAACCCCATCAAACGGGTGTAACGAAACGATTTGATATTTAATCAGAAACCCCATCAAAAGTGTGTAACAAAACGATTAGACATGTAAACAGAAACCCCATCAAAACGTGTATTACAAAACAATTAGACACGTTTACAGAAACCTCATCAAACGCATGTGACAAAACGATTAAACACGTAAACAGGAACCCCATCAAACGTGTGTAACAAAACAATTAGACATGTATACAGAAACCCCATCAAACGTGTGTAACAAAACGATTAGTTACGTAAACAGAAACCCCATCAAATGTGTGTAACAAAACGATTAGACACGTAAACAGAAACCCCATCAAACGTGTGTAACAAAACAATTAGACATGTAAACAGACACCCCATCAAACGTGTGTATTAAAACGATTAAACACGTAAACAGAAACCCCATCAAACGTGTGTAACAAAACAATTAGACAGGTAAACAGAAACCCCATCAAACGCGGCGAGGTCATCTGACTGGAAGTGAAGGATAGCCATCTCAGTCCTTGCGTTTGACAACCGTGAGACGGTCGACGCCATGCAGCCAGGGGCCATTCAGCGTGGCTGAGACTAGTGAATATAGTCTCAGCAACAGGTTGGTCACGTGATAGCCTTAATTCTTCCATAACATGCATACCACCGTTCTGAACACAGAGTCTCGGCCACGCTGAATGGCATATCACATCGTGAGTGTATTCCTCCGCTTGTTGTGATACACTCGATACTGGCAGCCATGTTTTCGTCAATTCATTTTCTAAACATCGATTTCCCATGAATGTAAAACTTGTATGCGGTAAAATTCGAATCACAAGAGTGTAATATTGTGAACTCTACTACTTATAAGGACTTTGAATACAACAGCAATATTTATACTTCATTGAGCGAGTAAGGCAACCAATCCCGTCTGCATAATCTTCGATACACACAGAAACCCACTGAGTGCTTTTGCTGATGAGGAATCATTAATTTAATGTATGCTTAGAAGGATTAAACTTAGAAAAACTGCTTCTGAGCTATCCGATAATATCGAACTTCGGAATCGGACGGATTCCTACAGAAGAAACTTCCATTCGATTAACGTTCAACACAGACGGAATGTAAGTTAAATCACTTACTGACTCCATCAGTCGATACACGAATGATCGAAGTGTGGAGCTCGTCAAACAGTGTGAAGGCAGTTAGACCACAGGTTCTGGCCAGAAAGCATTTACTTGCGAGAGTATAACCATAGATTCACGAAACCAGCCCGGACCCATAGGAATCCTTTTCGCTGCGTTTATAGTAGGTCCAAAGATCGCGTGTATTACTACAGTAGTTGCCGCTTATAAAACACGCGGTTAATAAAAACAGCAGTTTTTTACACACAGTTGGTCCGGTCCGGATTTACCACTATATATCATATGTAAAATTGCGCCGGTTATTAAATATACAGGCGCCGTTTAATAAAAACACTTTCTGTTCTTTTTCTCGCTGTTCGGAGGGTCAGAGTCGATCTCTGGTTGTGAATTCTTGTCAGCAAACCGTTAGATGACAACTAAAGACGCTTCGGCGTTTGTGTGAACAGTGATTACACCCTTGTCAGCAAACCGTCAGATGTCAATTCAACACTGTCTAGTCTCGCTGGATAAGCAGTGAATCAGAAAATGGCTTTAACTTCAGCTCCAAAGAAAAGAAAAAGAACAGAAATGACACCCAAAGACAAAGTGGACTTGCTTGATCGCTACCGAGAGCTAAATTCTAAAAGTTTGAGGGAGGGTGCTGACATTTTGGGTGTGTCGGCATCATTTCTGTGCCAGACACTGAAAAAAGAAGATGAACTTAGGGCTGATATCGCAGAGGGCTCCAGTCAAGGCCAAAGGAAGCGTCGGCGCTGCGGGAAGGATAAAGAGACAGAAGATGGCTTAAAGCGGTGGTTCGACTCTATCCAAGCGCGCAACATACCTGTAAACGGCCCAATCCTGTGTCAGAAGGCGGAACAGATTGCTTCCCAGCTTGGTCGCTCCGAATTCAAAGCTACAAATGGGTGGTTTAACAGGTGGAAGAAACGCAACGGCTTGGTGAAGCGGGAAGTGCCGGTTAATAAAAACGCCGCTTATTAAAAACACTTTTGTTCGGTCCCAATGTGTTTTTAAT
Organism: Theodoxus fluviatilis; assembly: GCA_034096865.1. Taxonomy (NCBI): domain Eukaryota; kingdom Metazoa; phylum Mollusca; class Gastropoda; order Cycloneritida; family Neritidae; genus Theodoxus; species Theodoxus fluviatilis. Next base: position 6,599 of record JAWQFJ010011064.1, read on the forward strand.
AAGCGGCGACTACTGTATATACACAATCGCACGTGCTCAAGGCAGTTTGCAACCTTATAGACAAGTTCGCGCTAAAAGTAGTTCTCAAATGATTTCCTGAAAATCTCATAGATTAGTTTTATTAGAACACCAAATTTGTGTTTATCTATCGGGATAAATAATTGGAGTGAAATAGAATCGCCTCTTTTTACTCTCAATGGTCTTCTGATCATGTTGAATTTTGATTGGTAGAATCATTGGAATGTGAATTCGAAGTCACGTGACCAACCTGTGTCAGAGATACTACATCTCTGTGTTCAGAAGGGCCAGGGGCTTAGGGATGGGGGTAGGTCTGGGGCTGGGGCTGGGGCTGGGGGGTGTTGGCTGGGGCCATTCTGTAAACCCGAGTCAGTAGTATTGACTCTGGCACAGTTCGCAATGAATGCGTAATAGGCTTGACCCTTGGCATTACAGCCTTGCGCCAAAAATAGTTCGTACTGATACTATTTTTCTCTCCAATTTTTACAGAAATCATTCAGATGTAAAAACTTGGTTCATTTCAACACAAACATTTTATTGTATCGAATAAACGCTTGTTTGTTGTCTCAACAAGAGTAAGTTAAGAGTTTTGTGCGAAATAGTCTTAGAACTACTTTAACGGCGTATGTCAGGGAGCACATCGGCTATCCCACAAGCCTCTCGTCTGACCTCCGCTTGCATAAATTGGCCAAAAACCTTCCATCACGTGATGTGAACTGTGCTAGAGATACTTTTGCCGGTAGGCGAAATCTCTAGTTTACTAGAATGGGCTGGGGCTGGGGGGTGGGGTGAACGAGAATGTGAAGGGGTAAAGGGGGGATGGGTAGAGTGGAATTGGGGAGAGGAGAAGAACAAGGGGAAGGAGAGAGGAAGGGGAAATTAAG
>JAWQFJ010011064.1:10000-17120 GCA_034096865.1 Theodoxus fluviatilis
CACATCCTGGAGAGACCAAGAACAGGATATGCTGTCATTTGCATTACAAACTCAAGGCTCTCTTCCTGGCCACCATAGATGCACAGTGCGATAGAAGAATGGCGGATTCGACTTGGGAAGATCATGTCGGCTGGCAGTATTCATAACAATGATGTGTAACACATGTATGGTGTCATCGCAATAATACTTTGATTTACCCTCATTTCTCCCTCCCTCCTCCCCCCTCCCCCCGATCCCCCCCCCGACCCCGACCTCCCGACCCCCCCCCCCCTCCCCTTCCCGAATTTTAAAGGTGCTTTACGTTGTCTCTGTAAATATACATCATCTACTCGTAAATAATAGCTCTGTGGTGATACATTTCCCGCTGTGCATAAAACTTGTGACCACGCATAACAACCAAGTCAAAAACCACTGGATCAGTTTTCGCCTTTACACTTGGCACTGTCGTCACGTGACAAGAACAGTGTATATTTTTGTAGTTTGTTTACACACACATACACACACATACACACACACACACATACACACACACATACACACACACACATACACACACACATACACACACATACACACATACACACACATACACACACATACACACACACACAAACACACATTCACACACGTGCACACACACACACACACAAGCTCACACACGCGCACATACACATGCACAAGTGCACAAACATACACACACATACACATACACATACACATACACACGCATACACACATACACACGCATTCACACACACATACGCACACATACACAAACACATTCACACACATACACACACGCATACACACATACACACACATTCACACACACACATTCACACACACACATTCACACACACACACACATACACACAGATACACACACATATACACAGATACACACACACACACTGTGTAAACACGTGATGTTTATTTGCCATTTTCATTAAGAGTAACAAACAGCCAAAGCCTCTCGATGTCCCCCTCATCAGCTGGACCCCCTGGCTTCTATGCTTTGGGGGCCTGCTCCAGTAGCTCAGCCAGGGGCGGCCCCAGGCAGCCAAAGATGTCTTCAGGGGGTCACGTTATTCGGATTCAAACAATCATATTGTTTACTAGAAATCACTCTGAGAGCGCAAACCCGGGCCAAGGAAGACAAACTTTCTCCTCCATGCCCTGTACAAGTAATACAGGCAGCATGGTCTGCTAGCCAGGCCTGACTTGAGGAAGTGTACTTCATTTTCTTGGCTGAAACTGAAAGTGAAATCTGAGTACAGAGCTCATAATTACGCCCGCGTCATCAATAGTTTGATGAGTCAGCTTCGGGATGCGCAATAACATCTCTCTTTATGCGTCCAAATCCCAAACTGCATAAGAGATTACATTCTCTTTATGGTCGAAATTCCCAAACGAGGCAACAGAAAAACGCCAAAATATATTACATTCTTCCTTGGGTGATCCTATGACTTTGGCATCAAATTTCATGAGAACCTAACCGATAATAATTCATATGTGTCGACGGCATTTCCACCCGACAGAACTGCTTCATCGAACAAGCGACAAACATCCATTTTGTGCATGTCTGACGATGTACACGCTTGACGTCAGAACGTGGGGGTGGAGGTGGGTGGGTTGGGGAAGGGGGGGGGGGGGGGGGGGGGGAGGAGGAGGGAGGTAAAACTGCAGACAAAAACACATCTGGAAATGTGGGTCACCACTTAAACCTTTCCCACCACTCCGACGAACTGGGTGAAGGACGATCTTATTTTCGTCAAAGGGCGTTTTTTCCGAGCTCACTTGGTCCAAAGTCCACGCTAGAAACAAGACAAGGGACAGCATCAGTTTGGACAGCCCTGGTGTAAATTGCGTGTGCCGATGACAACGAGGAAAATTTACAGTTGTAATGAAGTCTCTGGATTCATGAGACCGCCGAAAGTTCCTGACACACTTGGCTATAGGGGTTGATAGATGTCTCGCTGAAGAAAGTTATACACTACAACTTCAGGAAAAGATCACAGATTCCGTTCAGCACTTGTGCCTGGCAAACTGTTTTACCGCTTCAGCAAGTTTGGGCTGGTAGAAAAGTGCTAGTTAATCATAACTACTCACCGGAAGGGCCGCCATCATCACTCATATCAAAATGTACAAGAGAAACAATGAGATTGAGATCTGAGAGATTGGCTCTGGCGAGAATGAGGGAGGCGTCGAGAGACCACTCGAAGAGACGAGACAGAGAGAGACAGATTTGACATTTGACGGAGAGTACGGATTTTGAGAAAGAGGAGAGAGATTGAGACAGAGGAGCATTGGAGAGTAGAGGATGAGAGGAGTGAGACGAGAGAGAGAGAGAGTTTCTGACTGACGAGAGAGAGAGAGAGAGAGAGAGGCAGACAGACAGACAGACAGACAGACAGACACACAGACACACAGACAGACACACAGACAATCGGATGGACGGACGGACGGACGGAAGGACAGACAGGCCGAAAGACATAACGACACCCACAGAGACACAAACCGACACAGAGAAGGACGCAGACAAACATACAGACGAACATCGACAGATTAACACAAAAGCTACACACATGTACACTAATACATGGGCCTGCTGGTGGCACGCGTACGCACGGACGCGCACACAAACGTAAGTGCGCAGGCATTACGCACGCACACACACACACACCACATACACACATGTAGGTACACACCCACTCACACCAACGCTATGAACATAAACACACCTGAACACTATCACACGGAACACACACATTTACACAGCACACGGTAAGTGGATAAAGCAGCATACAAAAACACGACACCAGCACACACACACAACACACACTGGACACACAACAGCAAACGAGACAAGGAACACACTACGCTAACCACAACAACACAACACAACACATACCACACCACACCATAGACTGACACACACACTGAGAAGTCAGACAATTTGCTGCACGTTGGAGTTAGTCAACGCTCCACAAAATGTCACAGCTACATGAAATATACGGTTGTATGAAAATCATCACCAGGCTAGAGCATTGCATGAAGACACGCAAGGACGAGAAACACAAGAACACACACGTGCACGGTGCTAGTAAAGCGCGCGCTTATTAACAGCGGCGAGAAAGAAAAGGACTGAAAACTCAATAAGCCTCGCTGGCAATAATATCTCTATTTTAAAAAAACATATGAAGCACAATTCATAGCAACACATCCTAGGCATTTGCTTCGTGTTGGTCTAACTAAGGCGCAACATACAAGTTGTCATGGTGCGCTGCACGCTGCACATAGTCGTTTGTATGGTTATTGTTGGCCCGACCGTGCACCTGCACAGTTGCCGTATACGTGGAAATCCGTAACGAAATTGGGAGAGGAACTTGGGGGTGGGCTTTGACTTTCGATTAAGAGAGTATCCAAGCGCAAGAGAGTCCTTCATGCAGAAAAAAAATGAAAATGGCATAGGACCGCAATTCGGGTTCGTAACCGTACCCTACACGTCGTTCACTCACGAGGAGGGCACTCCGTTCTAACACAGAAATGGAGATTGGTTGGAACCACGCTGAGCTCTACTAGCTACGCGACCGTAGGACACTACCGGCTTACACTAAAAAGGATAGAGGTACCAGCTCTAGGAACGTCAAAACCACTAGGATGGACGAATACAGCTCACAAACGACAAGCGCCATCTTCGATAACAAACAATGTAGCACAGCCAGGTAGTATTGCCGAAGAGGGGCTGCCAGAGGCAAGGTAGGTAAACTAAGCCGCGTCTATCTCCTCTAAGGCCGGATGCGGAGGGTTGCAGCGATCAAACATGGTGGAGACGGATCAAGGACCGCCGCCCAATTAGCGGTGCCGTGTAATAGTACGGCAAGTGCCACGTGCAATGTACGGCGCTAATCTTTCATTTCGTGCGTTCCCCTCTGAGAGTCGCGGAAAAAGTATTGAGTACATAGGTTCACAGGTTTTGTCGCTACATCTTCTGGGCGTTGCATTTAGATAGTCAATTTTTCGGAAGTAGGAATTAAACATAATTGTTTAAGCCAAGTGTATTTCTGAGACACCAAAAACATCATTGTTTTGGAGGGTGAAAGACGTTATTCCCTTAATCGTTTGCCGAAAGATGAATAAACATCTGTCAGCTTCCGTCGGCAACGTATCTCTGAAATAATACTGTGCTTCTTGAATTGATCACCTGAGTGTAATTGAGGGCGCAAACAATTTCCGTAAACGATCAGTTTGTACCATAGGAACCACGAGGGGCTTTCGTTTCTTTAGGTGAAAAAACGTTCACCTGGTTGAACCCATTTGAACGATGTCACCGTAATGGTATGATTATATCAAAGGCGTACAAGAAGAATTCTCGTGATGTTTGGATAAGAACGGACTCTCTCTCTTTCTTCCTCTCCGGGTAGAAGATAAGACGAGCGTACGTCTTTTAGTTGTTGTTGAATGAGAGATATCGTATACACAGAACGAGAACCGCGCATGATTTTCTATTAGCTTGAATAATATAACAGTTAGACCAAGAACTTAAATTGGTGACATCGTGACTCAGAAATTGGAACACACACACTGTGTTTACCAAAGGTACAAAGCAACGGAAAGGCACCAACCCCTAGGGTGAATTGCTTGGTAAGGACGGATATTGGCGTCGTATAACGGAGAAAAAATTTTAGTCTGCCTGCCAGCCACACCCAAATAATACTTCCAGGCAAGTCAATCGAGTCACAGGAGGACGGTAGTTGTGTTCCACACAAATAGGTGTTTCGATTACGTTCTGCAGACGTGGGATTATGATCAAGACGATAGTACCGTGTTCAAACCGTAAAATCGGGGCATATGTCCAGAACATAACCTTTCTATACATTTGGATTTATGGATACTTCGGCTATGATGCCCCATACGTGGTCCATGTGGCGAGGCGCAGAAAATCGTTACTTCCCGCCAAAGGGGTCTATCTGCTGACCAAATGAGTAGTAAAGTGAAGGCATAGGCAGGCGTTAACCATGTGCTAGGCGCACCGGCCGTTAATGAACTGGGGACAGGATGAAGACACCGAGAGGGGAAATGTTGGCGCTGGAACGAGCAGTAGTCTTTGACCGTATCAAAGTTTTGGTGCGAGCGTAAATTTCGGCAAAAATAACTCGCGAGGTGCCAAGCTAGCACGTTGTATAACGTCGACAAGAAAGCTAATGACGATCGCATTTGCTCGCCTTAGGAGTGACCCTGGAACTGGTAAGTGTGGTGAAAATTTGTGGGCCGAGTGCCTTGTGCTTTGGAAGTACACGAGGGACGCAAGCTAGACAGCGAAGGTGTCGCGTTTGTTTCCTAGTGAGCTGAGTACTCTCTTTGTGTGAGCGAGGAAACGGCCCTTGTTGTAGTGGAAACTGAAGGTCGTCTTGCTTTTTTCTGACAAAGAAAGGAGGTCTGCTACCTTGACAACGGTAAGCGATCCATAGGCGTACAGTCAAAAGCGCCTCCCAAAAAAGGCACGTCCTGTTGTCCATCATTTAGTACGTTATCGCGGTTATAGCTGGAAAACCCAAGGGCAAGGCGAGAGACCCGCTAATAAGGCAAAGAAAACAACACCAACATAGCAATACGAACTATGGAAGACGCGAAAACAAAACGATCTGGGAAGAAGTTGCGTCTATGTTGAGCAACAAAGCAAAAAATGCTTAGGAGAACAAAACGTTTCTCTGCTTGTACGGTGAACAATTTAAGGTAGTGAATGTGCTGCTTAATGCTTCTACAGAAGATAGGCCCGGTCCAGTAGCTTATGGAGTGAGCTGTTGGTTTCAGTCGTTTTTCCTGTGTCGCGCACAATGAGCAAAAGCAAGGACAACAAACATCGGACAAGAACGACGCACGGGGGCAGGGGCGCAGACGGATTGCAGCGTGGTGGTCTCTGGTATTGCTCGTCATTGCGCTTTTTCATGCCGAAGCGTCCGCTCCCAGTATGCACGGAGTTCATTTGTATTTATGGGTAAGAGTAAATTGGAGCGGGGTGGCGATATAGGTGAGAATAGAACTAACCAAGGAGATTCTGACCTGCAAGGGGTGGGTGTGCAGGGGTGTAAGTGTGGAACTGGTATTGTTGTTGTGTGTGTGGAGACTCAATCAAGATACCGCGTGGCTGTGGTGTTTTGGTGATTATGTATACGTGTGTGTGTTGTGTACTGTGTCGATGTAGTATCGGTGTGATAGCAATGGGGTGCGGGATAGTGGGCGTGTGTATAAGGTGTGTGTATTTGTATGTGTGTGGGCGAAGGTTAAGCTGGAAGCTCGATGTGTGCGTGTCGCGTTTAATGCCTGCGCACTTACGTTTTTATAGTGTGCGCGGTCACCCCGTGGGGACCCGCGTTGCCATAGCAGCATGCCATGTACTAGGATGATACAACATGGTGTGTTAGAGACTTTTAGTTGTATCAATCTCGTCTGAAGATGGACCTTTTCGTTTGTATGTTGTCTGCAGGCCTTCTACTAAGTGTCGGTTGTGAGTCTGCTATAGTCGGGGTGTTGACGAGTGTATTTGTGTGCGTGGGTCGATCTTGTTGTCCTTCCGTCCGTTCCGGTTCCGTTGCCACAATTAGACATTGTCTATTCGTCGGTAGGCAGTCTGTCGACAAAATACGCAGGGTATTGATTTAGGTTGTACGATGTTGTAGACGGTGCGTTTCTGTTCTGAATCTGGTTGGACGTGGTAACTGTACTGTCTGTACTGACTCCTCTCTACTCCTCGCCTCTACTCACTCTCTCTCTCTCGTGTCTCTCCTCTCTCATCTCTCCCCTCTCTTCTTTCTTGTCTCTCTCTCTACTCTCTGTCTCCTCCTACCTCTCTTTTTTACTCTCTCTGTCTCCTCTCTCCCGTACCCTCCTCTCTACTCGTCTTCTGCTCTGTCTCTCTGCGTCTCTCTTTTCTCTTGCTACATTTTTTACAAAGATGCATTGCAAGGCCCCTACTGTCCCTGTGACACCCTCAGAAGAAGTTGCCTGTTGCTCTGTCATTGAATTAGCACTTTTTTCACGGGCCCCGAAAATAACTTACGATAGGCTATCATGCGACAAGTAAAACGACTTTATGCCCCGTGGGCTACAATTGATCATC
>JAWQFJ010011065.1:0-43106 GCA_034096865.1 Theodoxus fluviatilis
TGTTTAAAATATATCGTTGATTGTTCCTGGGCCGATAGCTTAGATGTGGATTTACATGCTTTACAAACACTCCGTCATAGCAATTCTCTAATGGCTCAGCTGGTAGAGCGTTCGACTCTTGGTCATGCATGACCAGGTTTGATTCTGCGCTGAAACTTTTTTCTTCTTCTCTTTTTTCGAGAGGTTGTGGTTTTGTTGTGTTTTTATGTGTGTTTTCCCCCTCTTTTCTCGAGAGGTTGCGGGTTCGAACCCAATCTTTTCTTAAATGCCAAAACCTGGAGGTTCAGCGCCAGCGGTTTTTATTTATCTGGGTCTGAACTCCTATCGGGGTGGTAGACATTAATGCCACGTCATCCGCAAAGATAAGGAAAAAGATTTCGTCTTTTCCACTTTGCATTTGTATCCCAAGTTTGCCCTTTTGACGGACAAAATTTGCAACAAAGCTTATGTAGAATGAAAATAGGATAGGACTCTCTTTGGCACCTTGTTTTGTCACGATAGGACATTCGAAAAAATCTTAAGTTTTACCGTTCCTTACTTCCTGGAATGCTTGCTTACAGCTGCAAACAAGGCGTCATCAGGCTACAGGCTACATCTCTGCCCTCACAGGAACCCCTTTTATCCTCGGTGGAGAGAGCCTGTGTGTTGAGCGCCATGCCAGAGTGCGCAACTCCAGAGACCGCCCGGCCTGTACTTGGTCACGCACACTACAGCGTACAGCGTTCGCGGTCTGTCTCGCCTCTCCCTCCTCTCTTCAGTGCGGCAGCTCGCTTCTGTCCTACTTCTCTCTCAGCAAGGGGACTCACTGGATTTGACTGGAGGAAGCCTGCCCAAGCCCTTCAGAGCTGTTTACTGCAGAGTGACGGCGCTTATGAGAACAATGCAATCATCTTCCCCGTGTCACCTGCCACCAAGCGACACGGCATGACCTTCAGCCTTGGCACACGCAGACCATGCCCGCAGTCTCTGACCCTTGACCTACGTCCCTACGTGCACACGGTTAGCCCTCAAGCTCAGCAATCTTCCCCTTCCAGGTCAAGCTCAGCAGGACGCCTGAAGAGACGCCAGTAGGGCGCTCTTCTAGCTTGAGAGCAGCACTGGCGGCCATTAATGCCGAGGAGTGGCGACAAGTGGCGGAAAGAGGCGACAAGTGGCGGAAAGAGGCGACAAGTGGCGACAGAGGAGACGAAACAACACCAGGAAGGAGCTGTGTCCAGCACGAGGATTACTGGGAAGGGGAACTGCGGGACTCTCGTCCTCTCTTCCTCTGCCTTACCTGGCTTTCTGCAGACGTCATGACAGGCCACGGCAGACAGAAACCAGACCTGATGCGGGACGGAGCGAGCCTCCTGGGGTGTGAACATCCTTGTGCCAAGACGCATCGGACTCATCCATGGAGGAGTGGGTGACTGCAGGAACAGCGAGAAAGGGAACAGGGCGTCCTGACGCGCAGAGCTGTGCTGTACACGAGACAAGTAGGGCTGTGCTGTACACGAGACAAGTAGGGCTGTGCTGTACACGAGATCAGTAGGGCTGTGCTGTACACGAGATCAGTAGGGCTGTGCTGTACACGAGACAAGTAGGGCTGTGCTGTACACGAGACCAGTAGGGCTGTGATGTACACGAGATCAGTAGGGCTGTGCTGTACACGAGACCAGTAGGGCTGTGCTGTACACGAGACCAGTAGGGCTGTGCTGTACACGAGACCAGTAGGGCTGTGCTGTTCACGAGATCAGTAGGGCTGTGTAGTACACGAAACCAGTAGGGCTATGCTGTACAGGAGACCAATAGGGCTGTGCTGTACACGAGACCAGTAGGGCTGTGCTGTAGACGAGACAAGTTGGGCTGTTCTGTACACGGGACCAGTAGGGATGTAATGTCATTGAGACAGGCTGTGCTGTGCTGTACACGAGACCAGTAGGGCTGTGCTGTACACTAGACAAGTTGGGCTGTTCTGTACACGGGACCAGTAGGGATGTGATGTCATTGAGACAGGCTGGGCTGTGCTGTACACGAGACCAGTAGGGCTGTGCTGTACACGAGACCAGTAGGGCTGTGCTGTACACGAGATCAGTAGGGCTGTGCTGTACACGAGACCAGTAGGGCTGTGCTGTACACGAGACCAGTAGGGCTGTGCTGTACACGAGACCAGTAGGGCTGTGCTGTACACGAGACCAGTAGGGCTGTGTAGTACACGAATCCAGTAGGGCTATGCTGTACACGAGACCAGTAGGGCTGTGCTGTACACGATACCAGTAGGGCTGTGCTGTACACGAGACCAGTAGGGCTGTGTTTTACACGAGATCAGTAGGGCTGTGCTGTACACGAGACAAGTAGGGCTGTGTTGTACACGAGACCAGTAGGGCTGTGCTGTACACGAGACAAGTAGGGCTGTGTTGTACACGAGACCAGTAGGGATGTGATGTCATTGAGACAGGTAGGGCTGTGCTTCACAAGAGACAAGTAGGGCTGTGCTGTACAAGAGACCAGTAAGGCTGTACTGTACACGAGACAAATAGGGCTGTGCTTCACGAGAGACAAGTAGGGCTGTGCTGTACACGAGTCCTGCAGACAGAGGTGGAGTACTGCAGACAGAGGTGGAGTCCTGCAGACAGAGGTGGAGTCCTGCAGACAAAGGTGGAGTCCTGCAGATGTGGAGCACTGCAGACAAAGGTGGAGTCCTGCAGATGTGGAGCACTGCAGACAGAGGTGGAGTCCTGCAGACAGAGCAGGAGTCATGCAGACAGAGGAGGAGTCATGCAGATATGGAGCACTGCAGACAGAGGTGGAGTCCTGCAGACTAGTCCTGCAGACAGAGGAGGAGTACTGCAGACAGAGGTGGAGTCCTGCAGACAGAGGAGGAGTTCTGTAGACAGAGGAGGAGTACTGCAGACAGCGGTAGAGTCCTGCAGATAGAGGTGGAGTACTGCAGACAGAGGTGGAGTACTGCAGACAGAGGTGGAGTACTGCAGATAGAGGTGGAGTACTGCAGATAGAGGTGGAGTACTGCAGACAGAGGTGGAGTACTGCAGACAGAGGTGGAGTCCTGCAGACAGAGGTGGAGTCCTGCAGACAGAGGTGGAGTACTGCAGACAGAGGTGGAGTACTGCAGATAGAGGTGGAGTACTGCAGACAGAGGTGGAGTCCTGCAGACAGAGGTGGAGTCCTGCAGACAGAGGTGGAGTCCTGCAGACAGAGGTGGAGTCCTGCAGACAGAGGTGGAGTACTGCAGATAGAGGTGGAGTACTGCAGACAGAGGTGGAGTACTGCAGACAGAGGTGGAGTACTGCAGACAGAGGTGGAGTACTGCAGACAGAGGTGGAGTACTGCAGATAGAGGTGGAGTACTGCAGATAGAGGTGGAGTACTGCAGACAGAGGTGGAGTCCTGCAGATAGAGGTGGAGTCCTGCAGACAGAGGTGGAGTACCTCAGACAGAGGTGGAGTACTGCAGACAGAGGTGAAGTAGTGCAGACTCATCAGCTTGACTCAATAGTGAAGATCAGCGTCCCTTGAGACAGATGGTGACCAACTGACCGACTGACTGACTGAGTAAATGACTGTGTGAGTCAGTGAGTGAGTGACTGAGTAAATAACTGACCGAGTGAGTGAGTGAGTGAGTGAGTGAGTGAGTGAGTGAGTGAGTGAGTGAGCGAGTAATTGACTGACCGAGTGAGTGAGTGAGTGAGTGAGCGAGCGAGTGGGCGGGCGGGCGGGCGGGCGAGCGGGCGAGCGGGTGAGTGTGAGTGAGTGAATGAGTGGATGAGTGAGTGAGTGAGTGAGTGAGTGACTGACTGACTAAAGTGACTGAGTGAGTGAGTGAGTGAGCGAGTGACTGACTGACTAAGTGACTGAGTGACTGACTGAGTGACTGACTGACTGCTGACTGACTGACTGACAGACTGACTGCCTGACTGACCGACTGACTGACTGACTGAGTGTGTGACCGACTAACTGATTCATTTACTGTGGTTGAGGAGTGCAAGAACTGGAGCAGCGGCAAGGAGGACGGGTTGCTTGGAGAAGGAGGAGCGAGACTAGGACGGGGTCGGATACAAACGTCCAATAGGAATTCACGATCAACAATGACACGCTTGTAGACAAGGTCGCCTCACGCCGTCCGCAAGTGTTGTAACACTCCAGGGGACACCACTCTCCCTCAAACTGGAACTCTTCAGCGTGGGAGAGAGCAGTTTGTGGCGGAGCAGTCATCGACGTCTTTGCGAGAGCGATTTTTGCCGATGGAGGCCAGGGCGGAGGTGAGGCAGACGTGATGGAGGGTGTTGATTCTCGCCAGGGGAAACACTCCTCCGCGAGGCACTGCTCCGAGGCAAGAATGGTTAAAGACGCCCGTCCCTGGTAACGTGGTGTTCCCTCAACACTTCTAATGGCGGCCTGATGATTTCCGGTCTGCGCGGTTAACGTGCGTGGACTGGCTTGACAAAGCCCTTGGAGAAGACTGGGAAGGGCCGTGAGAGGAGTGAAAACACTGCCTTACTCACGGCCTTACTCACGGCCTTACTCACGACCTTACTCACGACCTTACTCACGGCCTTACTCACGGCCTTACTCACGGCCTTACTCACGGCCTTACTCACGGCCTTACTCACGACCTTACTCACGACCTTACTCACGGCCTTACTCACGACCTTAATCACGGCCTTACTCACGGCCTTACTCACGGCCTTACTCACGGCCTTACTCACGGCCTTACTCACGGCCTTACTCACGGCCTTACTCACGGCCTTACTCACGGCCTTACTCACGGCCTTACTCACGGCCTTAATCACGCTCTATCAGCGCAGGGACACAAGTGAGCGCAGACAACAAACATTACCAACGCCTCTTCCATGAGTCGTCTCCCTTGTTTAATGATTTCCGGTTCTCCCATTCAGCGTAAACATCAGAGCAAGACCAGCTGAGCGACGCGGTGGCGAGGGCAAGCAGAGAGAGAAGGATCTTAGGCCAACCAGGCCCCTGGAGCGGTGTCTGGGTCCGAGTTGGAGGGGGGTGGGGGGTGGAGGTGGGGGTGTTTCCATGCGTCCGTCTGCCTCTTCCACGCTGCGATGAAAACTCCAGCCACCTCTGACAGCGCTCCAGCCACCTCTGACAGCGCTCCAGCCACCTCTGACAGCACTCCAGCCACCTCTGACAGCACTCCAGCCACCTCTGACAGCACTCCAGCCACCTCTGACAGCACTCCAGCCACCTCTGACTCCAGCCACCTCTGACAGCACTCCAGCCACCTCTGACAGCACTCCAGCCACCTCTGACAGCGCTCCAGCCACCTCTGACAGCACTCCAGCCACCTCTGACTCCAGCCACCTCTGACAGCGCTCCAGCCACCTCTGACTCCAGCCACCTCTGACAGCACTCCAGCCACCTCTGACTCCAGCCACCTCTGACAGCACTCCAGCCACCTCTGACAGCACTCCAGCCACCTCTGACAGCGCTCCAGCCACCTCTGACAGCACTCCAGCCACCTCTGACTCCAGCCACCTCTGACAGCACTCCAGCCACCTCTGACTCCAGCCACCTCTGACAGCACTCCAGCCACCTCTGACTCCAGCCACCTCTGACAGCACTCCAGCCACCTCTGACAGCACTGCTGCCACCTCTGACAGCGCTCCAGCCACCTCTGACTCCAGCCACCTCTGACAGCACTCCAGCCACCTCTGACAGCACTCCAGCCACCTCTGACAGCACTCTAGCCACCTCTGACAGCACTCCAGCCACCTCTGACTCCAGCCACCTCTGACAGCACTCCAGCCACCTCTGACAGCACTGCTGCCACCTCTGACAGCGCTCCAGCCACCTCTGACAGCACTGCTGCCACCTCTGACAGCACTCCAGCCACCTCTGACTCCAGCCACCTCTGACAGCACTCCAGCCACCTCTGACAGCACTCCAGCCACCTCTGACAGCACTGCTGCCACCTCTGACAGCACTCCAGCCACCTCTGACAGCACTCCAGCCACCTCTGACAGCACTCCAGCCACCTCTGACAGCACTGCTGCCACCTCTGACAGCACTCCAGCCACCTCTGACTCCAGCCACCTCTGACAGCACTGCTGCCACCTCTGACAGCACTCCAGCCACCTCTGACAGCACTCCAGCCACCTCTGACAGCACTGCTGCCACCTCTGACAGCACTCCAGCCACCTCTGACAGCGCTCCAGCCACCTCTGACAGCACTCCAGCCACCTCTGACAGCACTCCAGCCACCTCTGACAGCACTCCAGCCACCTCTGACAGCACTCCAGCCACCTCTGACAGCACTCCAGCCACCTCTGACAGCACTCCAGCCACCTCTGACAGCACTCCAGCCACCTCTGACTCCAGCCACCTCTGACAGCACTCCAGCCACCTCTGACAGCACTCCAGCCACCTCTGACAGCACTCCAGCCACCTCTGACTCCAGCCACCTCTGACAGCACTCCAGCCACCTCTGACTCCAGCCACCTCTGACAGCACTCCAGCCACCTCTGACAGCACTCCAGCCACCTCTGACAGCGCTCCAGCCACCTCTGACAGCACTCCAGCCACCTCTGACAGCACTCCAGCCACCTCTGACAGCACTGCTGCCACCTCTGACAGCACTCCAGCCACATCTGACAGCACTCCAGCCACATCTGACAGCACTCCAGCCACCTCTGACAGCACTCCAGCCACCTCTGGCAGCACTCCAGCCACCTCTGACAGCACTCCAGCCACCTCTGACAGCACTCCAGCCACCTCTGACAGCACTCCAGCCACCTCTGACAGCGCTCCAGCCACCTCTGGCAGCACTCCAGCCACCTCTGACAGCACTCCAGCCACCTCTGACAGCGCTCCAGTCACCTCTGGCAGCACTCCAGCCACCTCTGTCCCACATTTGTCCATGGTCCTTATTGCGTCAGTGCTGGTCCCACATTTGTCCATGATCCTTATTGCGTCAGTGCTGGTCCCACATTTGTCCATGGTCCTTATTGCGTCAGTGCTGGTCCCACATTTGTCCATGATCCTTATTGCGTCAGTGCTGGTCCCACATTTGTCCATGGTCCTTATTGCATCAGTGCTGGTCCCACATGTGTCCATGGTCCTTATTGCGTCAGTGCTGGTCCCACATTTGTCCATGGTCCTTATTGCGTCAGTGCTGGTCCCACATTTGTCCATGGTCCTTATTGCGTCAGTGCTGGTCCCACATTTGTCCATGGTCCTTATTGCGTCAGTGCTGGTCCCACATTTGTCCATGGTCCTTATTGCGTCAGTGCTGGTGTCATGTTTACAGCAACGGTCTTGTTGTTTTCGTCGTACTCGTAGCAAGGGCATTACTGTATACAACGTACCCATAGTGACGCCCCGAAGGTTTAAGTCATACTCGTAGCAAGGACTTTGCTGTATACACCGTCCCCATAGCAACTCCCATAAGGCTTGTCGCAACAAAAAACGTGTGTTTTAACATATTGTTCGTCGATACTTTCATTGGACGATATTAATAGATCTGATGTAATTTCCGCACCAAAAATGTTTTGTACCATGCTCATTGGACGTGCTCGGTGGCGCTCGCCTCTGGAACGGCGTGCGAGGCGAAGCTCTGCAGAGCGCTCGAGAGGTCATATGCGTGGCTGCTTTTGGAGAACGGAAGGAAATCTTCATCAAATATGTGCGCAGTAACAAACGTTTTGTTCTTTTCTTTTTTGAAAAAATAACTGCTGTGAAATTACTAATTACCTGGCAATATGTGAGGAATAGTTTCGAGAAAAAATTCTGAACTTTTAAGGATAGGTAACTGAATAACGTATGCTGCATTCCGCTGCACTCTGCTTCACCTCTGCTACGATATAGCAAGCTGACGAATTTTGATTGGTTGGCTTTTTTTAATTTAAAAGGCGCATTATCATTAAAAGTAAAGGGTTATAGAGGCCCTCTTTGAATACATGAATACCCCAAAAAAATTCATACTCAATTTTATCCCTCTTGATCGAAGAGACGACTTACTACAAGCATTAGGGTCGATTATGATTTATACACAATCTTTGGTGACGTTTCACACAGTGGCAGAGGTCAACTTCCTGTCAAGGTGGCGCAGCAGCTGGAGCATCTCAGAAGGCGCTCTAACTGCTTCACACTAGAGTGCGCCACTTGCTGTGCCTAGCAACAATGAAACTACAGCGCCCGTAGTCGCATTTGATTGGCTCACACTAAACATCGAATCAATGGAAGTCACTCCACGGACTTGCACGGTAAACGTGCTTCGAGCCACGAAGTTTACAGCCATGGAAGTGGCAGATGTGCCGATTGCTTTCAAATTTCGAAGAAATGAAATTTTTAGTGCTCCCATCACCGTGGCAGAGTAGACTGTATGTCATGGTTTGATATCTGTAGTAAAGGTCGGCATTTATACCCATGCCTGTAACGAAGTAGCAGACGACACATTTTGGGATTTCCCTTGACCTCCTATGAGTGGTGATGGTTATCTCCCTTCTGTTATAAATGATAGTTGATCCTAATGCCTTTATCATGCCGTCTAGTCGATTAAGAGGGATAAAATTGATTGTAAAATCATTTTCGGGATTCATGCATCTCAAGATTGCCTCCAAAACTCTCTACTTTAAATGATGATGTATTTTTAAGTAATTAAAAACCCCAACCAATCAAAACACCTCAGCTTGCTACACCGTAGTAGAGATGAAGCAGAGTGCAACATAAGGAAGGGCATCATTATCCTTTAGTTTGCTGTGTTGCCTCCCTTGACGTATCTGTCGTTTCGGCAACATTTTTTATTCGAGCGGTGCCGAGCCTTGATGAGCAGCTGAAGCATACTCTTATATCTTATCAGCTTCATCAAGGAACGACCAGTCTGCAGCTGTTGCAGCATACTCTTATATCTTATCAGCTTTATTAAGGAACGACCAGTCTGCAGCTGTTGCAGCATACTCTAATATCTTATCAGCTTCTTCAAGGAACGACCAGTCTGCAGCTGTTGCAGCATACTCTTATATCTTATCAGCTTCATCAAGGAACGACCAGTCTGCAGCTGTTGCAGCATACTCTTATATCTTATCAGCTTCATCAAGAAACGACCAGTCTGCAGCTGTTGCAGCATACTCTTATATCTTATCAGCTTCATGAAGGAACGACCAGTCTGCAGCTGTTGCAGCATGCTCTTATATCTTATCAGCTTCATTAAGGAACGCCCAGTCTGCAGCTGTTGCAGCATACTCTTATATCTTATCAGCTTCATCAAGAAACGACCAGTCTGCAGCTGTTGCAGCATACTCTTATATCTTATCAGCTTCATGAAGGAACGACCAGTCTGCAGCAGCTACAGCATACTCTAATATCTTATCAGCTTCTTCAAGGAACGACCAGTCTGCAGCTGTTGCAGCATACTCTAATATCTTATCAGCTTCATGAAGGAACGACCAGTCTGCAGCTGTTGCAGCATACTCTTATATCTTATCAGCTTCATGAAGGAACGACCAGTCTGCAGCAGCTACAGCATACTCTTATATCTTATCAGCTTCTTCAAGGAACGACCAGTCTGCAGCTGTTGCAGCATACTCTTATATCTTATCAGCTTCATTAAGGAACGACCAGTCTGCAGCTGTTGCAGCATACTCTTATATCTTATCAGCTTCATCAAGGAACGCCCAGTCTGCAGCTGTTACAGCATACTCTTATATCTTATCAGCTTCTTCAAGGAACGACCAGTCTGCAGCTGCTGGTTTGCTCATTTGGCTGAAAAGCGCCCACATAAACACTCCGCTACGATGACAATGCACGACAGAAGCCATCTTGAATAGCGCTCGGTCAAGTCAAGTCGTACGAGAGGGACACTGTTGGCTGGCCGCGCGCTCGGTGTCTTGAACGAGCTTCACAGTGTGGCAATGTCACTTGGCGTCCCGTATTCTTGCAGCACACTTTTTTTCTCCTAATAACCGAGAAAGATTCCGAAGTCCATTTTTTAAACGCGGATGATAACAGCCTAGTGCTACATGATTAATAGCCTAGTGCTACATGATAACAGCCTCGTGCAATATTCGTGTCGCGTAAAGTTAAGTTCCACTTTGCACGTGAAATAGTACTTGTCTACACTGACACTGAATCACTGTGAGTGACGAAACTCGTGCCAGCATGAAACGCACGAAATTAAGATTGCTGGAGCGACCATACAAGTCGTGCTTCACGTTGCTCCCAGCTTTCCTGGTGTGACTGCTGCTCAGTGGAGCAAGCCTCCACCTTCCCCCTCAGCAGGCCTTTCCACACAGCAATCCTTCGAACACTGCAGGCCTTTCCACACAGCAAGCCTTCGAACACAGCAGGCCTTCCCCTTCCCACACAACAGGCCTTCCCCTTCCCACACAGCAGGCCTTCCACTTCCCACACAGCAGGCCTTCCCCTTCCCACACATCAGGCCTTCAACTTCCCACACAGCAGGCCTTCCACTTCCCACACAGCAGGCCTTCTCCTTCCCACACAGCAGGCCTTCCCCTTCGCTCACAGCAGGCCTTCCCCTTCCCACACAGCAGGCCTTCAACTTCAAACACAGCAGGCCTTTCCTTTCCCACACAGCAGGCCTTCCCACACATCAGGCCTTCCCCTTCGCTCACAGCAGGCCTTCCCCTTCCCACACAGCAGGCCTTCAACTTCAAACACAGCAGGCCTTTCCTTTCCCACACAGCAGGCCTTCCCACACAGCAGGCCTCCACCTTCCCACACAGCAGGCCTTCCCCTTCCCACACAGCAGGCCTTCCCCTTCCCACACAGCAGGCCTTCCCCTTCCCACACAGCAGGCCTTCCCCTTCCCACACAGCAGGCCTCCACCTTCCCACACAGCAGGCCTTCTCCTTCCCACACAGCAGGCCTTCTCCTTCCCACACAGCAGGCCTTCTCCTTCCCACACAGCAGGCCTTCCATTTCCCACACAGCAGGCCTTCCACTTCCCACACAGCAGGCCTTCCACTTCCCACACAGCAGGCCTTCCCCTTCCCACACAGCAGGCCTTCCCCTTTCCCACACAGCAAGCCTTCCCCTTCCCACACAGCAGGCCTTCCCCTTCCCACACAGCAGGCCTTCCCCTTCCAACACAGCAGGCCTTCCCACACAGCAGGCCTTCCCACACAGCAGGCCTTCTCCTTCCCACACAGCAGGCCTTCTCCTTCCCACACAGCAGGCCTTCTCCTTCCCACACAGCAGGCCTTCCCCTTCCCACACAGCAGGCCTTCCCCTTCCCACACAGCAGGCCTTCCCCTTCCCACACAGCAGGCCTTCCCCTTCCCACACAGCAGGCCTTCTCCTTCCCACACAGCAGGCCTTCCCCTTCCCACACAGCAGGCCTCCACCTTCCCACACAGCAGGCATTCCCCTTCCCACACAGCAGGCCTCCACCTTCCCACACAGCAGGCCTTCTCCTTCCCACACAGCAGGCCTTCCCCTTCCCACACAACAGGCCTCCCCCTTCCCACACAGGAGGCCTTTCCCTTCCCACACAGCAGGCCTTCTCCTTCCCACACAGCAGGCTTTTCCCTTCCCACACAGCAGGCCTTCTCCTTCCCACACAGCAGGCCTTCTCCTTCCCACACAGCAGGCCTTCTCCTTCCCACACAGCAGGCCTTCCCCTTCCCACACAGCAGGCCTCCACCTTCCCACACAGCAGGCCTTCCCCTTCCCACACAGCAGGCCTTCTCCTTCCCACACAGCAGGCCTCCACCTTCCCACATGACAGGCCTTCCCCTTCCCACACAATAGGCCTTCCCCTTCCCACACAGCAGGCCTTCTCCTTCCCACACAGCAGGCCTCCACCTTCCCACATGACAGGCCTCCACCTTCCCACACAGCAGGCCTTCTCCTTCCCACACAGCAGGCCTTCCCCTTCCCACACAGCAGGCCTTCTCCTTCCCACGCATCAGGCCTTCCCCTTCCCACACAGCAAGCCTTCCCACACAGCAGGCCTCCACCTTCCCACACAGCAAGACTTCCCACACAGCAGGCCATCCCGTTCTCCCACCGCAGGCCTTCTCACACAGCAGGCCTTCCCACACAGCAGGCCTCCACCTTCCCACACAGCAAGCTTTCCCCTTTCCACACAGCAGGCCTGCCCCTTCCCACACACCAGGCCTTCTCCTTCCCTCACAGCAGGCCTTCCCCTTCCCACACAGCAGGCCTTCCCCTTCCCACACAGCAGGCCTTCCCCTTCCCACACATCAGGCCTTCTTCTTCCCACACAGCAGGCCTTCCCCTTCCCACACAGCAGGCCTTCTCCTTCCCACACACCAGGCCTTCTCCTTCCCTCACAGCAGGCCTTCCCCTTCCCACACAGCAGGCCTTCCACTTCCCACACAGCAGGCCTTCTTCTTCCCACACAGCAGGCCTTCCCCTTCCCACACAGCAGGCCTCCACCTTCCCACACAGCAGGCCTTCCCCTTCCCACACAGCAGGCCTTCCACTTCCCACACAGCAGGCCTTCCCCTTCCCACACATCAGGCCTTCCCCTTCCCACACAGCAGGCCTTCTCCTTCCCACACAGCAGGCCTTCCCCTTCCCACATGACAGGCCTTCCCCTTCCCACACAGCAGGCCTCCACCTTCCAACACAGCAGGCCTTCCCCTTCCCACACAGCAGGCCTTCTCCTTCCCACACAGCAGGCCTTCCCCTTCCCTCACAGCAAGCCTTCCCCTTCCCACACAGCAGGCCTCCACCTTCCCACTCAGCAGGCCTTCTCCTTCCCACACAGCAGGCCTCCACCTTCCCCCACAACAGGCCTCCCCCTTCCCACACAACAGGCCTTCCCCTTCCCACACAGCAAGCTTTCCCCTTCCAACACAGCAGGCCTTCCCCTTCCCACACAGCAGGCCTTCCCCTTCCCACACAGCAGGCCTCCACCTTCCCACACAGCAGGCCTTCCCCTTCCCACACAGCAAGCTTTCCCCTTCCAACACAGCAGGCCTTCTCCTTCCCACACAGCAGGCCTTCCCCTTCCCACACAGCAAGCTTTCCCCTTCCAACACAGCAGTCCTTCCCCTTCCCATACAGCAGGCCGTCTCCTTCCCACACAGCAGGCCTTCCCCTTCCCACACAGCAGGCCTTCCCCTTCCCACACAGCAAGCCTTCCCCTTCCCACACAGCAGGCCTGCCCCTTCCCACACAGCAGGCCTTCTCCTTCCCACACAACAAGCCTTCCCCTTCCCACACAGCAGGCCTTTCCCTTCCCACACAGCAAGCCTCCACCTTCCCACACAGCAGGCCTTCCCCTTCCCACACAGCAGGCCTTCCCCTTCCCACACAGCAGGCCTCCACCTTCCCACACAGCAGGCCTTCCCCTTCCCACACAGCAGGCCTCCACCTTCCCACACAGCAGGCCTTCCCCTTCCCACACAGCAGGCCTTCTCCTTCCCACACAACAGGCCTTCCCCTTCCCACACAGCAGGCCTTCCCCTTCCCACACAGCAGGCCTTCTCCTTCCCACACAACAGGCCTTCCCCTTCCCACACAGCAGGCCTTTCCCTTCCCACACAGCAGGCCTCCACCTTCCCACACAACAGGCCTTCCCCTTCCCACACAGCAGGCCTCCACCTTCCCACACAACAGGCCTTCCCCTTCCCACACAGCAGGCCTTCCCCTTCCCACACAGCAGGCCTTCCCCTTCCCACACAGCAGGCCTTCCCCTTCCCACACAGCAGGCCTTCCCCTTCCCACACAGCAGGCCTTCCCCTTCCCACACAGCAGGCCTTCCCCTTCCCACACAGCAGGCCTTCCTCTTCCCACATGACAGGCCTTTCCCTTCCCACACAGCAGGCCTTCCCCTTCCCACACAGCAGGCCTCCACCTTCCCACACAGCAGGCCTTCTCCTTCCCACACAGCAGGCCTTCCCCTTCCCACTCAGCAGGCCTTCTCCTTCCCACACAGCAGGCCTGCCCCTTCCCACACAGCAGGCCTTCCCCTTCCCACACAGCAGGCCTTCCCCTTCCCACACAGCAGGCCTCCACCTTCCCACACAGCAGGCCTTCCCCTTCCCACACAGCAGGCCTTCTCCTTCCCACACAGCAGGCCTTCCCCTTCCCACACAGCAGGCCTCCACCTTCCCACACAGCAGGCCTTCCCCTTCCCACACAGCAGGCCTCCACCTTCCCACACAGCAGGCCTTCCCCTTCCCACACAGCAGGCCTTCTCCTTCCCACACAACAAGCCTTCCCCTTCCCACACAGCAGGCCTGCCCCTTCCCACACAGCAGGCCTTCTCCTTCCCTCACAGCAGGCCTTCCCCTTCCCACACAGCAGGCCTTTCCCTTCCCACACAGCAGGCCTCCACCTTCCCACACAACAGGCCTTCCCCTTCCCACACAGCAGGCCTTCCCCTTCCCACACAGCAGGCCTCCACCTTCCCACACAGCAGGCCTCCACCTTCCCACACAACAGGCCTTCCCCTTCCCACACAGCAGGCCTTCCCCTTCCCACACAGCAGGCCTTCCCCTTCCCACACAGCAGGCCTTCCCCTTCCCACACAGCAGGCCTTCCCCTTCCCACACAACATGCCTTCCCCTTCCCACACAGCAGGCCTTCCCCTTCCCACACAGCAGGCCTTCTCCTTCCCACACAGCAGGCCTTCCCCTTCCAACACATCAGGCCTTCCCCTTCCCACACAGCAGGCCTTCCCCTTCCCACACAACAGGCCTTCCCCTTCCCACACAGGAGGCCTTTCCCTTCCCACACAGCAGGCCTTCCCCTTCCCACACAACAGGCCTTCCCCTTCCCACACAGGAGGCCTTCCCCTTCCCACACAGCAGGCCTTCCCCTTCCCACACAACAGGCCTTCCCCTTCTAACACAGGAGGCCTTTCCCTTCCCACACAGCAGGCCTTCCCCTTCCCACACAACAGGCCTTCCCCTTCCCACACAGCAGGCCTTCTCCTTCCCACACAGCAGGCCTTACCCTTTCCACACAGCAAGCCTTCCCCTTCCCACACAGCAGGCCTTCTCCTTCCCACACAGCAGGCCTTTCCCTTCCCACACAGGAGGCCTTCCCCTTTCCACACAGCAGGCCTTCCCCTTCCCACACAGGAGGCCTTCCACTTTCCACACAGCAGGCCTTACCCTTTCCACACAGGAGGCCTTCCACTTTCCACACAGCAGGCCTTTCACTTTCCACACAGCAGGCCTCCCCCTTCCCACACAGCAGGCCTTCCCCTTCTTACACAACAGGCCTTCCCCTTCCCACACAGCAGGCCTTACCCTTCCCACACAGCAGGCCTTCCACTTTCCACACAGCAGGCCTTACCCTTTCCACACACCAGGCCTTCCCCTTCCCACACGGCAGGCCTCCACCTTCCCACAGAGCAGGCCTTCCCCTTCCCACACAGCAGGCTTTCCACCATCCATCTGTTCATTCATCTATCCATTCATAAGTACGTCCATCCATCCGTCCACCTATCTGTCCGTCCATCCATCTGTCCATTCATCTTTCCATCCATCTGTCCATCCATCGGTTCATCCATCTATGCCCCATTCCATCCAGTTATTCGTCCCTCTATTCTACCATCCATTTATCCGTCCGTCAATCCATCCATCCATTTATCATCCACTCATTCGTCCATCCATCATACCATCCGTTTATCCGTCCATTCGTCCATACGTCCATTCATCCTACCATCTGTTCATCCCTCCATCCATCCATGTATACGTCCATCAATCCTACCATACATTCATCCCTCCATCCATCCATTTATACGTCCATTTATCCTACCATTCACTCATCCATCCAGCTATCCATCCACTCATTCGTCCAACCACCCTACCACCCCCCATCCGACCATCCATCCATACGTCCATCCATATGTCTACCCATCCGTTCTATACGTCCATCCTTCCATCCGTCCGTCCATCTGTCCGTCCATCCGTCCATCCATCTATCCATCCATTCATCCAATCATCCGTCCATCCATCCTTCCATCCATTTATTCATCCATCCATCCATCAATCTATCCATAAATCGATCCATTCATCCATCCATCCATCATCCATCCACCTGTCCGTCCGTCCGTCCATTCATCCATCCATCCATCAAATCATCCGTCCATCCTTCCTTCCATCAGTTCATTCATCCACCCATCCATCAACCCATCCATTAATCATCATTCATCCATCCTACCGTCCCCCTGTCCGTCCGTCCGTCATTCCATCCGTCCATCCATCCATCCACCCATCCATCAACCTATCCATAAATCAATCCATTCATCCATTCATCTATCATCCATCCACCTGCCCGTCCGTCCGTCCGTCCGTCCGCCCATCCATCCATCCCTCTATCCATTCATAAGCCCGTCCATCCATCCTTCCATCAATTCATTCATCCACTCATCCATCCGTCCATTCATTCATCCATCCATCCACCCATCCATCCATTCATCCATCCATCCACCCATCCATCCACCCATCCTTCCAACCATCCATTCATCCATCTATCCATCTGTCCATTCATCCATCCATCCATCCATCCAACCGCCCATCCATCCATCCATCCGTCCATGCATTCATCCATCCACCCATCCATTCACCCATCCTTTCACCCATCTATCCATCCATCCATCCATTCATCCGCCCGTCCATCCATCCATCCAATCATCCGTCCATCCATCCTTCCATCCATTTATTCATCCACTCATCTATCAACCTATCCATAAATCCATCCATTCATCCATCCATCCATCATCCATCCACCTGTCCGTCCGTCTGTCCATCCATCCATCCATCAAATTATCCGTCCATCCATCCTTCCATCAATTCATTCATCCACTCATCCATCAACCCATCTATTAATCATCATTCATCCATCCTACCATCCCCCCGTCCGTCCGTCCGTCCATCCATCCATCCATCCACCCACCCACCCATCCATCCATCCATCCATTCATCCATCCATCCACCCACCCACCCACTCATCCATCCATCCATCCATCCATCCATCCACCCATCATTCCATCCATCCATCCATCTGTCCATCCATCCATCTGTCCATTCATCCATCCATCCACCCATCCATCCATCCATCTGTCCATCCATCCATCCATCCATCTGTCCATCCATCCCATCCATCCATCCATCCATTCATCCATCCATCCACCATCCATCCATCCATCCATCCATCCATCCAACCGTCCGTCTGTCCATCCATCACTCATCCATCCATCCATCCGTTCATCTATCCATCCATCCATTCATCCATCCATCCACCCATCCATCCATCCATCCACCCATCCATCCGCCATCCATCCATCCATTCATCCACCAATTCACCCATCCATCCACCCATTCACCCATCCAACCGCCCATCCATCCATCCATCTGTCCATTCATTATTCTATCCATCTCCGTCACGGCTCAGAAGGTTTTATTTAAAATTTGGACTCGTTTCGGGGGTTTTCTTACACTAGTTTTATTTCCCTTTGTGTTCGCGGTAATGATTGTCCCGACACATCTCTCTGCGCGATTGGTAAGAGGCATAAAACTAGGGTGATTATTACTTTATCGTTTGCCTTTACTCTAATTGTAGTGATTTTTGTGCACATTAAAACGACACAGTGTGATAGGCCGTATAACACCTTCTATCCATCTGACTTTTAGAAATATTTCGCTAAGCAGGGCACTCCGCAGTTTACTTCTTTGTGGCTGGATTGTCAGGGAAATCTCGGACTCTGACTGTCGGCCCATCTCCAGCACGCTGGCCGGCCTATCGCCCTAGTGGAGCTTTCTGCTGCACGAGAATAGCGTTTTTTGGTATTGATTATTTAACGCAGGAAATCCTACATGAAGAGAGGCCTATTTCCCCTCAAGAGGAAATCGTAGAATGGAGAATATTTTAAAATTTATTAATTTGCGTCTACGATTATACATATTAATTTGAGTCTGCGTCCATATAATTATTTTCAATCGTTACATTGTATTTCTTTGGTTTAGACATTATTTTTACATATTTATTTGTTGAGTGGCAGGACCAGTCTAGTGTTGGCGTTCTTGGTGACAGTTAGTGCGTGTGTTGAAAAGTTTGTGTGTGTGTGTGTGTGTGTGTGTGTGTGTGTGTGTGTGTGTGTGTGTGTGTGTGTGTGTGTGTGTGTGTGTGTGGTAAACATTGTATTTGTTCTTTTCATTCTTCTTTTCATATTTTGAGAGCAAGTTGTACATTATTGACAGGTGTGTATTTGTTTATATGTTGGTTAAATTGTTCCAAGTCTCTTTTCATCCTGTTTGTGGCGTGTTTGTTCTTAAATGTGATTAGTGACTGAGGAAGGAATTCCCTTATTTGTTTTCTTTACTATCGGGTGGTGTTCGAGCTAAGTTCCACCTACACCAACCTCGACTCCATCTATCTATCCATCCATCTATCCATCCATGCATCTATCCATCCTTCCCTCCACGCATTCCAGAAAAGGCACAGGAGGAAATGAAATTTTTGGGGACCAAACCTGCTCCGTCCAGAAACTGCCGGTGCCTCAAGGTTGTGTGTGTCTGTGTGTGTGTGAGTGTGTGTGTGTGTGTGTGTGTGTGTGTGTGTGTGTGTGTGTGTGTGTGTGTGTGTGCGTGTGTGTGTATGCGTGTGTGTGTGTGTGTGAGGGGGGAGATCGAGACAGACACAGAGAGAGAGAAGAGAACATTATCACGCAGACTGCTAACTCCTCATTTCCGCCTGTGTCGCGCTGCAGGCACATCGGAGGCAGTTCTGCCCGCCTTCCTTCCTCCCTCGCTGCAGCAACCTGTTGACCTGCGGCCCTTGCATAGCGCGCTGCCCCTTTAAGACGCTGGCGGTCAGCCTAGAGGCGGGGAGCCGCGCCTGCGGTGGATCAGGAGGCGAGTGTTGAGGCGGCCAAGGCAGCCTGGCTTTTTCCCTGCACGAGGAAGACTGTTCCAACTCGGTGAGGAGTGCCTTCAAGGCGTTCCGCTGCTTTGTTTATTGGATCTTTGAAAAAAAAAGTCAAACAGGCGACAAAACAGGAGGATGAGAGTCGGATTCCGAGACGGCAGCGGCGGGAGGGGAAAAAGCGAGGCCCGGCGAGCGGGGGAGAGGGCTGACGGCAACATCCCCGCGGAGACCCGACTTTGCAGCCAGTTCGCGCTCAGATCAACCAACTGACTTACTTTGCTGAGAGATTAGGCTGGCTTTGCCGCGTGTCCTGCTTCTCCTCCTGCCGCCGTACTTCTCCCTCTCCCCGTATCTCTCTCTCCCTCTCTGGAACGGTGTGAGAAGAGACCGAGGGTGAGGCAGGCTCTGCCAGCGCTGCCCACAAGTGACCAGCACTCTGGCCCGCCCTCCCGCACTCCGCAACACCCACGTCCCAAAATAGCCCTGGGCCGACCAATGGGAGGGGGGGCGAGGGAGTGCGGCACAAACGTAATTTGTCGTCTGGGACGCGGCTGTTTGAGAACTTCCCAGAACGCCAGAGAGCGGAGTTCCCCCAGTGGTCAGTACGCGCTGGCCCATCCGCCAGCCATGCCGCAACCCGCCAGCGCTCCAGCACGGCCTGCGCGGCATTCCAGCTCCGCCACCACGTAGTGTGTCTGGCCTCTCCCTCCCTCCGCCCTCCCCCAGCTCGCCCACCTCTCCTGCTCCTCGACCTAAGGCCGAGGGGAGAGAGAGAGAGAGAGAGAGAGAGAGAGAGAGAGAGAGAGGGAAGTAACGTGAAGACAGGCGCGAAGGAGACAGGCAAGGAAGAGCAGTGTAAACTTCTTGCCTTCTTTCCGGACGTACGTGTCCCCCGCCCCGCCCCAGAGTTGGACACAGTGGCCGGAGGATCGAGGAGGAGCACAGAGGGAGAGGCAGTGACTTCACCCCCTCTCCCTGCCCCCCTCCTCCCCCCTTGATCATCCCTGATCCCCACAAGCCTCCTCCCCGTCCCTGTCCAGTACGGAGTGGCGGGGACGGCGCCCCCCTCCCCCCCTCGTGTCCGCCGTGGCCTGTGTTCCAGCCCCCATGGCAGGGAGGTGCAGAGGGCAAGATGCGCTGGATGTTTCTCGCCCCCCTCCCCCTCCTCCTCCTCCTCTTCCTGGTCCTCCCCGTCTCGCACCCGGCCCCTAGCCTGCTCCTGCCCCACGCTGACCAGTGTGGCACTCCTGATGTAAGTACTGCACTACCTACCTACCTACGTACGTAGGTACTCATGTATCTGTGCGTGCGTCGAGGTAGCTTGACTTTATTCAAACACTTGCTTCGATACGGCACGCTGTCCTGCCTCCCTCCCTCTCGCCTCACTCTGCTCTGGTCTTGGCAGCGGTGTGTCTGCTCTCTTGGTTTTCAGCCTCTACCACGTGTGTGTGTGTGTGTGTGTGTGTGTGTGTGTGTGTGTGTGTGTGTATGTGTATGTGTATGTGTCTGTCTGTGTGTGTGCGTATGTGTGTGTATGTGTGTGTGTGTGTGTATGTGTATGTGTCTGTCTGTGTGTGTGTGTGTATGTGTGTGTATGTGAGTGTATGTATGTGTGTGTGTGTATGTGTCTGTGTGTGTGTGTGTGCGTATGTGTGTGTGTGTGTGTGTGTGTGTGTCTCTGTGTGTGTGTATGTGTGTGTCTGTGTGTGTGTGTGTATGTCTGTGTGTGTGTATGTGTGTGTGTGTGTGTGTGTCTGTGTGTGTGTGTGTGTCTGTGTGTGTGTGTGTATGTGTCTGTGTGTAGTGTGTGTGTGTGTGTCTGTGTGTGTGTGTGTGTGTGTCTGTGTGTGTGTGTGTGTCTGTGTGTATCTGTGTGTCTGTGTGTGTGTGTGTGTATGTGTTTGTGTGTGTATGTGTCTGTGTGTGTGTGCGTGTGTGTGTGCGTGTGTGTGTGTGTGTGTGTGTGTGTGTACGTGTTTGAGAGAGAGAGAGAGAGAGAGAGAGAGAGAGAGAGAGCGAGAGAGAGAGAGAGAGAGAGAGAACACGATATATGGAAATATGTTAATGTTGGGATACCAGCCCGTACAACTTGACTCATTGAAGTTTTTGTCATTTTCTCTCCCTTTTTGACTGCAAAATACAAGTATGTTGCCAAGTTTCTTAATACAGCAGCATCCTGCGACAACAGATTAGCCATCACCTTCGGAATCGTTGTTGTGTCTAGCAGAGAGAGAGAGAGAGAGAGAGAGAGAGAGAGAGAGAGAGAGAGAGAGAGAGAGAGAGAGAGAGAGAGAGAGAGAGAGAGAACAAAGAAACGCACTCTTGTAGACAGACATGCGCACACTTACTACGATACGAGGCGAGGACCATAGAAAGGACATGCCCAGTGTTTGGCAGTAGGTGTGCACAGAAAACAATAAGGCAGGGTGGTGGGCAGAGGACAGCAAGGCAGTGTGGTGGGCAGAGGACAGCAAGACAGTGCAGTGGGCAGAGGACAGCAAGACAGTGTAGTGGGCAGAGGACAGCAAGACAGTGCAGTGGGCAGAGGACAGCAAGACAGTGTGTTTGGCAGAGGACAGCAAGGCAGTGTGGTGGGCAGAGGACAGCAAGGCAGTGTGGTGGGCAGAGGACAGCAAGACAGTGTGGTGGGCAGAGGACAGCAAGACAGTGTGGTGGGCAGAGGACAGCAAGGCCGTGCAGTGGGCAGAGGACAGCAAGACAGTGTGGTGGGCAGAGGACAGCAAGACAGTGTGGTGGGCAGAGGACAGCAAGGCAGTGCAGTGGGCAGAGGACAGCAAGACAGTGTAGTGGGCAGAGGACAGCAAGACAGTGCAGTGGGCAGAGGACAGCAAGACAGTGTGGTGGGCAGAGGACAGCAAGACAGTGTGGTGGGCAGAGGACAGCAAGACAGTGTGGTGGGCAGAGGACAGCAAGACAGTGTGGTGGGCAGAGGACAGCAAGACAGTGTGGTGGGCAGAGGACAGCAAGGCAGTGTGGTGGGCAGAGGACAGCAAGGCAGTGTGGTGGGCAGAGGACAGCAAGGCAGTGTGGTGGGCAGAGGACAGCAAGACAGTGTAGTGGGCAGAGGACAGCAAGACAGTGTAGTGGGCAGAGGACAGCAAGACAGTGCAGTGGGCAGAGGACAGCAAGGCAGGGTGGTGGGCAGAGGACAGCAAGACAGTGTGGTGGGCAGAGGACAGCAAGGCTGTGCAGTGGGCAGAGGACAGCAAGGCAGTGCAGTGGGCAGAGGACAGCAAGGCAGTGCAGTGGGCAGAGGACAGCAAGACAGTGTGGTGGGCAGAGGACAGCAAGACCGTGTAGTGGGCAGAGGACAGCAAGACAGTGTGGTGGGCAGAGGACAGCAAGGCAGTGTGGTGGGCAGAGGACAGCAAGACAGTGTAGTGGGCAGAGGACAGCAAGGCAGTGTGGTGGGCAGAGGACAGCAAGACAGTGTAGTGGGCAGAGGACAGCAAGACAGGGTAGTGGGCAGAGGACAGCAAGACAGGGTGGTGGGCAGAGGACAGCAAGACAGTGCAGTGGGCAGAGGACAGCAAGGCAGTGTGGTGGGCAGAGGACAGCAAGACCGTGCAGTGGGCAGAGGACAGCAAGACAGTGCAGTGGGCAGAGGACAGCAAGACAGTGTGGTGGGCAGAGGACAGCAAGGCAGTGTGGTGGGCAGAGGACAGCAAGACAGGGTGGTGGGCAGAGGACAGCAAGACAGTGTGGTGGGCAGAGGACAGCAAGACAGTGCTGTGGGCAGAGGACAGCAAGACAGGGTGGTGGGCAGAGGACAGCAAGGCAGTGTGGTGGGCAGAGGACAGCAAGACAGGGTGGTGGGCAGAGGACAGCAAGGCAGTGTGGTGGGCAGAGGACAGCAAGGCAGGGTAGTGGGCAGAGGACTGCAAGACAGGGTGGTGGGCAGAGGACAGCAAGACCGTGCAGTGGCAGAGGACAGCAAGGCAGTGTGGTGGGTAGAGGACAGCAAGGCAGGGTGGTGGGCAGAGGACAGCAAGACAGTGTGGTGGGTAGAGGACAGCAAGACAGTGTAGTGGGCAGAGGACAGCAAGACAGTGTAGTGGGCAGAAGGCAGCAAGGCAGTGCAGTGGGCAGAGGACAGCAAGGCAGTGTAGTGGACAGAGGACAGCAAGACAGTGTAGCGAGTAAGGACCATCAATGACTTGCTGTCCTCTGCCCACCACACTGTCTTGCTGTCCTTAGCTCACTACACTGTCTTGCTGTCCTCTGTCCACTACACTGCCTTGCTGTCCTCTGCCCACTGCACTGCCTTGCTGCCTTCTGCCCACTACACTGTCTTGCTGTCCTCTGCCCACTACACTGTCTTGCTGTCCTCTACCCACCACACTGTCTTGCTGTCCTCTGCCCACCACCCTGCCTTGCTGTCCTCTACCCACCACACTGCCTTGCTGTCCTCTGCCCACTGCACGGTCTTGCTGTCCTCTGCCCACCACCCTGTCTTGCAGTCCTCTGCCCACTACCCTGCCTTGCTGTCCTCTGCCCACCACACTGCCTTGCTGTCCTCTGCCCACCACCCTGTCTTGCTGTCCTCTGCCCACCACACTGCCTTGCTGTCCTCTGCCCACCACCCTGTCTTGCTGTCCTCTGCCCACAGCACTGTCTTGCTGTCCTCTGCCCACCACCCTGTCTTGCTGTCCTCTGCCCACCACCCTGTCTTGCTGTCCTCTGCCCACCACACTGCCTTGCTGTCCTCTGCCCACCACACTGTCTTGCTGTCCTCTGCCCACTGCACTGTCTTGCTGTCCTCTGCCCACTGCACTGTCTTGCTGTCCTCTACCCACCACACTGCCTTGCTGTCCTCTGCCCACTGCACGGTCTTGCTGTCCTCTGCCCACCACCCTGTCTTGCTGTACTCTGCCCACTACCCTGTCTTGCTGTCCTCTGCCCACTGCACGGTCTTGCTGTCCTCTGCCCACCACCCTGCCTTGCTGTCCTCTGCCCACTACACTGTCTTGCTGTCCTCTGCCCACCACCCTGCCTTGCTGTCCTCTGCCCACCACACTGTCTTGCTGTCCTCTGCCCACTACACTGTCTTGCTGTCCTCTGCCCACCACACTGTCTTGCTGTCCTCTGCCCACTGCACTGCCTTGCTGTCCTCTGCCCACTGCACTGTCTTGCTGTCCTCTGCCCACTACACTGCCTTGCTGTCCTCTACCCACCACACTGTCTTGCTGTCCTCTGCCCACCACCCTGCCTTGCTGTCTTCTGCCCACTGCACTGTCTTGCTGTCCTCTGCCCACTACACTGTCTTGCTGTCCTCTGCCCACCACACTGTCTTGCTGTCCTCTGCCCACCACACTGCCTTGCTGTCCTCTGCCCACCACACTGCCTTGCTGTCCTCTGCCCACCACACTGCCTTGCTGTCCTCTGCCCACCACACTGTCTTGCTGTCCTCTGCCCACCACACGTCCATGCTGTCCTCTGCCCACCACACTGTCTTGCTGTCCTCTGCCCACCACACTGTCTTGCTGTCCTCTGCCCACCACACTGTCTTGCTGTCCTCTGCCCACAGCACTGTCTTGCTGTCCTCTGCCCACCACACTGTCTTGCTGTCCTCTGCCCACAGCACTGCCTTGCTGTCCTCTGCCCACCACACTGTCTTGCTGTCCTCTGCCCACCACACTGTCTTGCTGTCCTCTGCCCACTGCACGGCCTTGCTGTCCTCTGCCCACCACACTGTCTTGCTGTCCTCTGCCCACCACACTGTCTTGCTGTCCTCTGCCCACCACACTGCCTTGCTGTCCTCTGCCCACCACACTGCCTTGCTGTCCTCTGCCCAACACACTGTCTTGCTGTCCTCTGCCCACCACACTGTCTTGCTGTCCTCTGCCCACAGCACTGTCTTGCTGTCCTCTGCCCACTACACTGTCTTGCTGTCCTCTGCCCACCACACTGCCTTGCTGTCCTCTGCCCACCACCCTGCCTTATTGTTTTCTGTGCACACCTACTGCCAAACACTGGGCATGTCCTTTCTATGGTCCTCGCCTCGTATCGTAGTAAGTGTGCGCATGTCTGTCTACAAGAGTGCGTTTCTTTGTTCTCTCTCTCTCTCTCTCTCTCTCTCTCTCTCTCTCTCTCTCTCTCTCTCTCTCTCTCTCTCTCTCTCTCTCTCTCTCTCTGCTAGACACAACAACGATTCCGAAGGTGATGGCTAATCTGTTGTCGCAGGATGCTGCTGTATTAAGAAACTTGGCAACATACTTGTATTTTGCAGTCAAAAAGGGAGAGAAAATGACAAAAACTTCAATGAGTCAAGTTGTACGGGCTGGTATCCCAACATTAACATATTTCCATATATCGTGTTCTCTCTCTCTCTCTCTCTCTCTCGCTCTCTCTCTCTCTCTCTCTCTCTCTCTCTCTCTCTCAAACACGTACACACACACACACACACACACACACACGCACACACACACGCACACACACACAGACACATACACACACAAACACATACACACACACACACACAGACACACAGATACACACAGACACACACACACACACAGACACACACACACACACACACAGACACACACACACACACTACACACAGACACATACACACACACACACAGACACACACACACACACAGACACACACACACACACACACACACACACACAGACATACACACACACACACAGACACACACATACACACACACAGAGACACACACACACACATACACACACACATACGCACACACACACACACAGACACATACACACACACACATACATACACTCACATACACACACATACACACACACACACAGACAGACACATACACATACACACACACACACACATACACACACATACGCACACACACAGACAGACACATACACATACACATACACACACACATACACACACACACACACACACACACACACACACGTGGTAGAGGCTGAAAACCAAGAGAGCAGACACACCGCTGCCAAGACCAGAGCAGAGTGAGGCGAGAGGGAGGGAGGCAGGACAGCGTGCCGTATCGAAGCAAGTGTTTGAATAAAGTCAAGCTACCTCGACGCACGCACAGATACATGAGTACCTACGTACGTAGGTAGGTAGGTAAGTGCAGTACTTACATCAGGAGTGCCACACTGGTCAGCGTGGGGCAGGAGCAGGCTAGGGGCCGGGTGCGAGACGGGGAGGACCAGGAAGAGGAGGAGGAGGAGGAGGAGGGGGGCGAGAAACATCCAGCGCATCTTGCCCTCTGCACCTCCCTGCCATGGGGGCTGGAACACAGGCCACGGCGGACACGAGGGGGGGAGGGGGGCGCCGTCCCCGCCACTCCGTACTGGACAGGGACGGGGAGGAGGCTTGTGGGGATCAGGGATGATCAAGGGGGGAGGAGGGGGGCAGGGAGAGGGGGTGAAGTCACTGCCTCTCCCTCTGTGCTCCTCCTCCTCCGGCCACTGTGTCCAAGTCTGGGGTGGGGCGGGGGACACGTACGTCCGGAAAGAAGGCGAGAAGTTTACACTGCTCTTCCTTGGCTGTCTCCGTCGCGCCTGTCTTCACGTTACTTCCCTCTCCCTTCTCTCTCTCTCTCTCTCTCTCTCTCTCTCTCCCCTCGGCCTCAGGTCGAGGAGCAGGAGAGGCGGGCGAGCTGGGGGAGGGCGGAGGGAGGGAGAGGCCAGACACACTACGTGGTGGCGGAGCTGGAATGCCGCGCAGGCCGTGCTGGAGCGCTGGCGGGTTGCAGCATGGCTGGCGGATGGGCCAGCGCGTACTGACCACTGGGGGAACTCCGCTCTCTGGCGTTCTGGGAAGTTCTCAAACAGCCGCGTCCCAGACGACAAATTACGTTTGTGCCGCACTCCCTCGCCCCCCCTCCCATTGGTCGGCCCAGGGCTATTTTGGGACGTGGGTGTTGCGGAGTGCGGGAGGGCGGGCCAGAGTGCTGGTCACTTGTGGGCAGCGCTGGCAGAGCCTGCCTCACCCTCGGTCTCTTCTCACACCGTTCCAGAGAGGGAGAGAGAGATACGGGGAGAGGGAGAAGTACGGCGGCAGGAGGAGAAGCAGGACACGCGGCAAAGCCAGCCTAATCTCTCAGCAAAGTAAGTCAGTTGGTTGATCTGAGCGCGAACTGGCTGCAAAGTCGGGTCTCCGCGGGGATGTTGCCGTCAGCCCTCTCCCCCGCTCGCCGGGCCTCGCTTTTTCCCCTCCCGCCGCTGCCGTCTCGGAATCCGACTCTCATCCTCCTGTTTTGTCGCCTGTTTGACTTTTTTTCAAAGATCCAATAAACAAAGCAGCGGAACGCCTTGAAGGCACTCCTCACCGAGTTGGAACAGTCTTCCTCGTGCAGGGAAAAAGCCAGGCTGCCTTGGCCGCCTCAACACTCGCCTCCTGATCCACCGCAGGCGCGGCTCCCCGCCTCTAGGCTGACCGCCAGCGTCTTAAAGGGGCAGCGCGCTATGCAAGGGCCGCAGGTCAACAGGTTGCTGCAGCGAGGGAGGAAGGAAGGCGGGCAGAACTGCCTCCGATGTGCCTGCAGCGCGACACAGGCGGAAATGAGGAGTTAGCAGTCTGCGTGATAATGTTCTCTTCTCTCTCTCTGTGTCTGTCTCGATCTCCCCCCTCACACACACACACACACGCATACACACACACGCACACACACACACACACACACACACACACACACACACACACACACACACACACACACTCACACACACACAGACACACACAACCTTGAGGCACCGGCAGTTTCTGGACGGAGCAGGTTTGGTCCCCAAAAATTTCATTTCCTCCTGTGCCTTTTCTGGAATGCGTGGAGGGAAGGATGGATAGATGCATGGATGGATAGATGGATGGATAGATAGATGGAGTCGAGGTTGGTGTAGGTGGAACTTAGCTCGAACACCACCCGATAGTAAAGAAAACAAATAAGGGAATTCCTTCCTCAGTCACTAATCACATTTAAGAACAAACACGCCACAAACAGGATGAAAAGAGACTTGGAACAATTTAACCAACATATAAACAAATACACACCTGTCAATAATGTACAACTTGCTCTCAAAATATGAAAAGAAGAATGAAAAGAACAAATACAATGTTTACCACACACACACACACACACACACACACACACACACACACACACACACACACACACACACACACACACACACACACACAAACTTTTCAACACCGCACTAACTGTCACCAAGAACGCCAACACTAGACTGGTCCTGCCACTCAACAAATAAATATGTAAAAATAATGTCTAAACCAAAGAAATACAATGTAACGATTGAAAATAATTATATGGACGCAGACTCAAATTAATATGTATAATCGTAGACGCAAATTAATAAATTTTAAAATATTCTCCATTCTACGATTTCCTCTTGAGGGGAAATAGGCCTCTCTTCATGTAGGATTTCCTGCGTTAAATAATCAATACCAAAAAACGCAATTCTCGTGCAGCAGAAAGCTCCACTAGGGCGATAGGCACGGCCAGCGTGCTGGAGATGGGCCGACAGTCAGAGTCCGAGATTTCCCTGACAATCCAGCCACAAAGAAGTAAACTGCGGAGTGCCCTGCTTAGCGAAATATTTCTAAAAGTCAGATGGATAGAAGGTGTTATACGGCCTATCACACTGTGTCGTTTTAATGTGCACAAAAATCACTACAATTAGAGTAAAGGCAAACGATAAAGTAATAATCACCCTAGTTTTATGCCTCTTACCAATCGCGCAGAGAGATGTGTCGGGACAATCATTACCGCGAACACAAAGGGAAATAAAACTAGTGTAAGAAAACCCCCGAAACGAGTCCAAATTTTAAATAAAACCTTCTGAGCCGTGACGGAGATGGATAGAATAATGAATGGACAGATGGATGGATGGATGGGCGGTTGGATGGGTGAATGGGTGGATGGATGGGTGAATTGGTGGATGGATGGATGGATGGATGGGCGGATGGATGGGTGGATGGATGGATGGATGGGCGGATGGATGGGTGAATGGGTGGATGGATGAATGGACGGACGGATGGATGGATGAGTGAATGGATGGATGGACGGATGGATGGATTGATGGATAGATGGATGAATGGACATATGGGTGGATGGATGGATGAATGGATGGGTGGAAGGATGGGTGAATGGACAGATGGATGGATGGATGGATGGACAGATGGATGGATGGATGGATGGGTGGATGGATGGATGAATGGACAGATGGATGGATGGACAGATGGATGGATGGATGGAATGATGGATGGATGGATGGATGGATGGATGGATGGATGAGTGGGTGGATGGGTGGATGGATGGATGGATGGATGGATGGATGGATGGGTGGGTGGGTGGATGGATGGATGGATGGACGGACGGACGGACGGGGGGATGGTAGGATGGATGAATGATGATTAATAGATGGGTTGATGGATGAGTGGATGAATGAATTGATGGAAGGATGGATGGACGGATAATTTGATGGATGGATGGATGGACAGACGGACGGACAGGTGGATGGATGATGGATGGATGGATGAATGGATGGATTTATGGATAGGTTGATAGATGAGTGGATGAATAAATGGATGGAAGGATGGATGGACGGATGATTGGATGGATGGATGGACGGGCGGATGAATGGATGGATGGATGGATAGATGGTGAAAGGATGGGTGATGGATGGATGGATGGATGATGCATGGATGGATGGATGGATGGATGGGCGGTTGGATGGATGGATGGATGGATGAATGGACAGATGGATGGATGGATGAATGGATGGTTGGAAGGATGGGTGGATGGATGGGTGGATGGATGGATGAATGGATGGATGGGTGGATGGGTGGATGAATGAATGGACGGATGGATGAGTGGATGAATGAATTGATGGAAGGATGGATGGACGGGCTTATGAATGGATAGAGGGATGGATGGATGGGCGGACGGACGGACGGACGGACGGGCAGGTGGATGGATGATAGATGAATGGATGAATGGATTGATTTATGGATAGGTTGATGGATGGGTGGATGGATGGATGGACGGATGGAATGACGGACGGACGGACAGGGGGACGGTAGGATGGATGAATGATGATTAATGGATGGGTTGATGGATGGGTGGATGAATGAACTGATGGAAGGAAGGATGGACGGATGATTTGATGGATGGATGGATGAATGGACGGACGGACGGACAGGTGGATGGATGATGGATGGATGGATGAATGGATCGATTTATGGATAGATTGATGGATGGATGGATGAATAAATGGATGGAAGGATGGATGGACGGATGATTGGATGAATGGATGGATAGATGGATGGACGGATGGACGGACAGATGGACGGACGGATGGAAGGATGGACGTATAGAACGGATGGGTAGACATATGGATGGACGTATGGATGGATGGTCGGATGGGGGGTGGTAGGGTGGTTGGACGAATGAGTGGATGGATAGCTGGATGGATGAGTGAATGGTAGGATAAATGGACGTATAAATGGATGGATGGAGGGATGAATGTATGGTAGGATTGATGGACGTATACATGGATGGATGGAGGGATGAACAGATGGTAGGATGAATGGACGTATGGACGAATGGACGGATAAACGGATGGTATGATGGATGGACGAATGAGTGGATGATAAATGGATGGATGGATTGACGGACGGATAAATGGATGGTAGAATAGAGGGACGAATAACTGGATGGAATGGGGCATAGATGGATGAACCGATGGATGGACAGATGGATGGAAAGATGAATGGACAGATGGATGGACGGACAGATAGGTGGACGGATGGATGGACGTACTTATGAATGGATAGATGAATGAACAGATGGATGGTGGAAAGCCTGCTGTGTGGGAAGGGGAAGGCCTGCTCTGTGGGAAGGTGGAGGCCTGCCGTGTGGGAAGGGGAAGGCCTGGTGTGTGGAAAGGGTAAGGCCTGCTGTGTGGAAAGTGGAAGGCCTGCTGTGTGGGAAGGGTAAGGCCTGCTGTGTGGGAAGGGGAAGGCCTGTTGTGTGGGAAGGGGAAGGCCTGCTGTGTGGGAAGGGGGAGGCCTGCTGTGTGGAAAGTGAAAGGCCTGCTGTGTGGAAAGTGGAAGGCCTCCTGTGTGGAAAGGGTAAGGCCTGCTGTGTGGAAAGTGGAAGGCCTCCTGTGTGGGAAGGGGAAGGCCTGCTGTGTGGAAAGGGGAAGGCCTCCTGTGTGGGAAGGGAAAGGCCTGCTGTGTGGGAAGGAGAAGGCCTGCTGTGTGGGAAGGGGAAGGCTTGCTGTGTGGAAAGGGTAAGGCCTGCTGTGTGGGAAGGAGAAGGCCTGCTGTGTGGGAAGGGGAAGGCCTGTTGTGTGGGAAGGGGAAGGCCTGCTGTGTGGGAAGGGAAAGGCCTCCTGTGTTGGAAGGGGAAGGCCTGCTGTGTGGGAAGGGGAAGGCCTGCTGTGTGGGAAGGGGAAGGCCTCCTGTGTGGGAAGGGGAAGGCCTGTTGTGTGGGAAGGGGAAGGCCTGCTGTGTGGGAAGGGAAAGGCCTCCTGTGTGGGAAGGGGAAGGCCTGTTGTGTGGGAAGGGGAAGGCCTGCTGTGTGGGAAGGGGAAGGCCTGATGTGTTGGAAGGGGAAGGCCTGCTGTGTGGGAAGGAGAAGGCCTGCTGTGTGGGAAGGGGAAGGCCTGCTGTGTGGGAAGGGGAAGGCCTGTTGTGTGGGAAGGGGAAGGCCT
This sequence comes from Theodoxus fluviatilis, assembly GCA_034096865.1. Taxonomy (NCBI): domain Eukaryota; kingdom Metazoa; phylum Mollusca; class Gastropoda; order Cycloneritida; family Neritidae; genus Theodoxus; species Theodoxus fluviatilis. The sequence goes on from JAWQFJ010011065.1 coordinate 31,556, forward strand.
GCTGTGTGGGAAGGGGAAGGCCTGCTGTGTGGGAAGGGGAAGGCCTGCTGTGTGGGAAGGGGAAGGCCTGCTGTGTGGGAAGGGGAAGGCCTGTTGTGTGGGAAGGTGGAGGCCTGCTGTGTGGGAAGGTGGAGGCCTGTTGTGTGGGAAGGGGAAGGCCTGCTGTGTGGGAAGGGGAAGGCCTGTTGTGTGGGAAGGTGGAGGCCTGCTGTGTGGGAAGGGAAAGGCCTGCTGTGTGGGAAGGGGAAGGCCTGCTGTGTGGGAAGGAGAAGGCCTGCTGTGTGGGAAGGGGCAGGCCTGCTGTGTGGGAAGGGGAAGGCTTGTTGTGTGGGAAGGAGAAGGCCTGCTGTGTGGGAAGGGGAAGGCCTGCTGTGTGGGAAGGTGGAGGCCTGCTGTGTGGGAAGGGGAAGGCCTGCTGTGTGGGAAGGTGGAGGCCTGCTGTGTGGGAAGGGGAAGGCCTGCTGTGTGGGAAGGAGAAGGCCTGCTGTGTGGGAAGGGGAAGGCCTGCTGTGTGGGAAGGTGGAGGCCTGCTGTGTGGGAAGGGAAGGCCTGCTGTGTGGGAAGGGGAAGGCCTGCTGAGTGGGAAGGGGCAGGCCTGCTGTGTGGGAAGGAGAAGGCCTGCTGAGTGGGAAGGGGAAGGCCTGCTGTGTGGGAAGGGGAAGGCCTGCTGTGTGGGAAGGTGGAGGCCTGCTGTGTGGGAAGGGGAAGGCCTGCTGTGTGGGAAGGGGAAGGCCTGTCATGTGGGAAGGGGAAGGCCTGCTGTGTGGGAAGGGGAAGGCCTGCTGTGTGGGAAGGGGAAGGCCTGCTGTGTGGGAAGGGGAAGGCCTGCTGTGTGGGAAGGGGAAGGCCTGCTGTGTGGGAAGGGGAAGGCCTGCTGTGTGGGAAGGGGAAGGCCTGCTGTGTGGGAAGGGGAAGGCCTGTTGTGTGGGAAGGTGGAGGCCTGCTGTGTGGGAAGGGGAAGGCCTGTTGTGTGGGAAGGTGGAGGCCTGCTGTGTGGGAAGGGAAAGGCCTGCTGTGTGGGAAGGGGAAGGCCTGTTGTGTGGGAAGGAGAAGGCCTGCTGTGTGGGAAGGGGAAGGCCTGCTGTGTGGGAAGGGGAAGGCCTGTTGTGTGGGAAGGAGAAGGCCTGCTGTGTGGGAAGGGGAAGGCCTGCTGTGTGGGAAGGTGGAGGCCTGCTGTGTGGGAAGGGGAAGGCCTGCTGTGTGGGAAGGTGGAGGCCTGTTGTGTGGGAAGGAGAAGGCCTGCTGTGTGGGAAGGGGAAGGCCTGCTGTGTGGGAAGGTGGAGGCTTGCTGTGTGGGAAGGGAAAGGCCTGCTGTGTGGGAAGGGGAAGGCTTGTTGTGTGGGAAGGAGAAGGCCTGCTGTGTGGGAAGGGGCAGGCCTGCTGTGTGGGAAGGGGAAGGCTTGCTGTGTGGGAAGGGGAAGGCCTGCTGTGTGGGAAGGGGAAGGCCTGCTGTGTGGGAAGGAGACGGCCTGCTGTGTGGGAAGGGGAAGGCCTGCTGTGTTGGAAGGGGAAAGCTTGCTGTGTGGGAAGGGGAAGGCCTGCTGTGTGGGAAGGAGAAGGCCTGCTGTGTTGGAAGGGGAAAGCTTGCTGTGTGGGAAGGGGAAGGCCTGCTGTGTGGGAAGGTGGAGGCCTGCTGTGTGGGAAGGGGAAGGCCTGCTGTGTGGGAAGGGGAAGGCCTCTGCTGTGTTGGAAGGGGAAAGCTTGCTGTGTGGGAAGGGGAAGGCCTGTTGTGTGGGAAGGGGGAGGCCTGTTGTAGGGGAAGGTGGAGGCCTGCTGTGTGGGAAGGAGAAGGCCTGCTGAGTGGGAAGGTGGAGGCCTGCTGTGTGGGAAGGGGAAGGCTTGCTGTGAGGGAAGGGGAAGGCCTGCTGTGTGGGAAGGAGAAGGCCTGCTGTGTGGGAAGGGGAAGGCCTGCTGTGTGGGAAGGTGGAGGCCTGCTGTGTGGGAAGGGGAAGGCTTGCTGTTTGGGAAGGGGAAGGCCTGCTGTGTGGGAAGGAGAAGGCCTGCTGTGTGGGAAGGGGAAGGCCTGATGTGTGGGAAGGGGAAGGCCTGCTGTGTGGGAAGTGGAAGGCCTGCTGTGTGGGAAGGGGAAGGCCTGCTGTGTGGGAAGGTGGAGGCCTGCTGTGTGGGAAGGGGAAGGCCTGCTGTGTGGGGAGAAGGCCTGCTGTGTGGGAAGTGGAAGGGCTGCTGTGTGGGAAGGGGAAGGCCTGCTGTGAGGAAAGGAGAAGGCCTGGTGTGTGGGAAGGAGAAGGCCTGCTGTGTGGGAAGGGGAAGGCCTGCTGTGTGGGAAGAAGAAGGCCTGCTGTGTGGGAAGGGGAAGGCCTGCTGTGTGGGAAGGGGAAGGCCTGCTGTGTGGGAAGGGGAAGGCCTGCTGTGAGGGAAGGAGAAGGCCTGGTGTGTGGGAAGGGGCAGGCCTGCTGTGTGGAAAGGGGAAAGCTTGCTGTGTGGGAAGGTGGAGGCCTGCTGTGTGGGAAGGCCTGCTGTGTGGGAAGGCCTGCGGTGGGAGAACGGGATGGCCTGCTGTGTGGGAAGTCTTGCTGTGTGGGAAGGTGGAGGCCTGCTGTGTGGGAAGGCTTGCTGTGTGGGAAGGGGAAGGCCTGATGCGTGGGAAGGAGAAGGCCTGCTGTGTGGGAAGGGGAAGGCCTGCTGTGTGGGAAGGAGAAGGCCTGCTGTGTGGGAAGGTGGAGGCCTGTCATGTGGGAAGGTGGAGGCCTGCTGTGTGGGAAGGAGAAGGCCTGCTGTGTGGGAAGGGGAAGGCCTATTGTGTGGGAAGGGGAAGGCCTGTCATGTGGGAAGGTGGAGGCCTGCTGTGTGGGAAGGAGAAGGCCTGCTGTGTGGGAAGGGGAAGGCCTGCTGTGTGGGAAGGTGGAGGCCTGCTGTGTGGGAAGGGGAAGGCCTGCTGTGTGGGAAGGAGAAGGCCTGCTGTGTGGGAAGGAGAAGGCCTGCTGTGTGGGAAGGAGAAGGCCTGCTGTGTGGGAAGGGAAAAGCCTGCTGTGTGGGAAGGGGAAGGCCTGCTGTGTGGGAAGGAGAAGGCCTGCTGTGTGGGAAGGGGGAGGCCTGTTGTGTGGGAAGGGGAAGGCCTGCTGTGTGGGAAGGAGAAGGCCTGCTGTGTGGGAAGGTGGAGGCCTGCTGTGTGGGAAGGGGAATGCCTGCTGTGTGGGAAGGTGGAGGCCTGCTGTGTGGGAAGGGGAAGGCCTGCTGTGTGGGAAGGAGAAGGCCTGCTGTGTGGGAAGGGGAAGGCCTGCTGTGTGGGAAGGGGAAGGCCTGCTGTGTGGGAAGGGGAAGGCCTGCTGTGTGGGAAGGGGAAGGCCTGCTGTGTGGGAAGGAGAAGGCCTGCTGTGTGGGAAGGAGAAGGCCTGCTGTGTGGGAAGGAGAAGGCCTGCTGTGTGGGAAGGCCTGCTGTGTGGGAAGGCCTGCTGTGTGGGAAGGGGAAGGCCTGCTGTGTGGGAAGGGGAAGGCCTGCTGTGTGGGAAGGGGAAGGCTTGCTGTGTGGGAAGGGGAAGGCCTGCTGTGTGGGAAGGGGAAGGCCTGCTGTGTGGGAAGTGGAAGGCCTGCTGTGTGGGAAGTGGAAGGCCTGCTGTGTGGGAAGTGGAAGGCCTGCTGTGTGGGAAGGAGAAGGCCTGCTGTGTGGGAAGGAGAAGGCCTGCTGTGTGGGAAGGAGAAGGCCTGCTGTGTGGGAAGGTGGAGGCCTGCTGTGTGGGAAGGGGAATGCCTGCTGTGTGGGAAGGGGAAGGCCTGCTGTGTGGGAAGGGGAAGGCCTGCTGTGTGGGAAGGGGAAGGCCTGCTGTGTGGGAAGGTGGAGGCCTGCTGTGTGGGAAGGCCTGCTGTGTGGGAAAGGAAAGGCCTGCTGTGTTTGAAGTTGAAGGCCTGCTGTGTGGGAAGGGGAAGGCCTGCTGTGAGCGAAGGGGAAGGCCTGATGTGTGGGAAGGCCTGCTGTGTGGGAAAGGAAAGGCCTGCTGTGTTTGAAGTTGAAGGCCTGCTGTGTGGGAAGGGGAAGGCCTGCTGTGAGCGAAGGGGAAGGCCTGATGTGTGGGAAGGAGAAGGCCTGCTGTGTGGGAAGTGGAAGGCCTGCTGTGTGGGAAGTTGAAGGCCTGATGTGTGGGAAGGGGAAGGCCTGCTGTGTGGGAAGTGGAAGGCCTGCTGTGTGGGAAGGGGAAGGCCTGTTGTGTGGGAAGGGGAAGGCCTGCTGTGTTCGAAGGCTTGCTGTGTGGAAAGGCCTGCAGTGTTCGAAGGATTGCTGTGTGGAAAGGCCTGCTGAGGGGGAAGGTGGAGGCTTGCTCCACTGAGCAGCAGTCACACCAGGAAAGCTGGGAGCAACGTGAAGCACGACTTGTATGGTCGCTCCAGCAATCTTAATTTCGTGCGTTTCATGCTGGCACGAGTTTCGTCACTCACAGTGATTCAGTGTCAGTGTAGACAAGTACTATTTCACGTGCAAAGTGGAACTTAACTTTACGCGACACGAATATTGCACGAGGCTGTTATCATGTAGCACTAGGCTATTAATCATGTAGCACTAGGCTGTTATCATCCGCGTTTAAAAAATGGACTTCGGAATCTTTCTCGGTTATTAGGAGAAAAAAAGTGTGCTGCAAGAATACGGGACGCCAAGTGACATTGCCACACTGTGAAGCTCGTTCAAGACACCGAGCGCGCGGCCAGCCAACAGTGTCCCTCTCGTACGACTTGACTTGACCGAGCGCTATTCAAGATGGCTTCTGTCGTGCATTGTCATCGTAGCGGAGTGTTTATGTGGGCGCTTTTCAGCCAAATGAGCAAACCAGCAGCTGCAGACTGGTCGTTCCTTGAAGAAGCTGATAAGATATAAGAGTATGCTGTAACAGCTGCAGACTGGGCGTTCCTTGATGAAGCTGATAAGATATAAGAGTATGCTGCAACAGCTGCAGACTGGTCGTTCCTTAATGAAGCTGATAAGATATAAGAGTATGCTGCAACAGCTGCAGACTGGTCGTTCCTTGAAGAAGCTGATAAGATATAAGAGTATGCTGTAGCTGCTGCAGACTGGTCGTTCCTTCATGAAGCTGATAAGATATAAGAGTATGCTGCAACAGCTGCAGACTGGTCGTTCCTTCATGAAGCTGATAAGATATTAGAGTATGCTGCAACAGCTGCAGACTGGTCGTTCCTTGAAGAAGCTGATAAGATATTAGAGTATGCTGTAGCTGCTGCAGACTGGTCGTTCCTTCATGAAGCTGATAAGATATAAGAGTATGCTGCAACAGCTGCAGACTGGTCGTTTCTTGATGAAGCTGATAAGATATAAGAGTATGCTGCAACAGCTGCAGACTGGGCGTTCCTTAATGAAGCTGATAAGATATAAGAGCATGCTGCAACAGCTGCAGACTGGTCGTTCCTTCATGAAGCTGATAAGATATAAGAGTATGCTGCAACAGCTGCAGACTGGTCGTTTCTTGATGAAGCTGATAAGATATAAGAGTATGCTGCAACAGCTGCAGACTGGTCGTTCCTTGATGAAGCTGATAAGATATAAGAGTATGCTGCAACAGCTGCAGACTGGTCGTTCCTTGAAGAAGCTGATAAGATATTAGAGTATGCTGCAACAGCTGCAGACTGGTCGTTCCTTAATAAAGCTGATAAGATATAAGAGTATGCTGCAACAGCTGCAGACTGGTCGTTCCTTGATGAAGCTGATAAGATATAAGAGTATGCTTCAGCTGCTCATCAAGGCTCGGCACCGCTCGAATAAAAAATGTTGCCGAAACGACAGATACGTCAAGGGAGGCAACACAGCAAACTAAAGGATAATGATGCCCTTCCTTATGTTGCACTCTGCTTCATCTCTACTACGGTGTAGCAAGCTGAGGTGTTTTGATTGGTTGGGGTTTTTAATTACTTAAAAATACATCATCATTTAAAGTAGAGAGTTTTGGAGGCAATCTTGAGATGCATGAATCCCGAAAATGATTTTACAATCAATTTTATCCCTCTTAATCGACTAGACGGCATGATAAAGGCATTAGGATCAACTATCATTTATAACAGAAGGGAGATAACCATCACCACTCATAGGAGGTCAAGGGAAATCCCAAAATGTGTCGTCTGCTACTTCGTTACAGGCATGGGTATAAATGCCGACCTTTACTACAGATATCAAACCATGACATACAGTCTACTCTGCCACGGTGATGGGAGCACTAAAAATTTCATTTCTTCGAAATTTGAAAGCAATCGGCACATCTGCCACTTCCATGGCTGTAAACTTCGTGGCTCGAAGCACGTTTACCGTGCAAGTCCGTGGAGTGACTTCCATTGATTCGATGTTTAGTGTGAGCCAATAAAATGCGACTACGGGCGCTGTAGTTTCATTGTTGCTAGGCACAGCAAGTGGCGCACTCTAGTGTGAAGCAGTTAGAGCGCCTTCTGAGATGCTCCAGCTGCTGCGCCACCTTGACAGGAAGTTGACCTCTGCCACTGTGTGAAACGTCACCAAATATTGTGTATAAATCATAATCGACCCTAATGCTTGTAGTAAGTCGTCTCTTCGATCAAGAGGGATAAAATTGAGTATGAATTTTTTTGGGGTATTCATGTATTCAAAGAGGGCCTCTATAACCCTTTACTTTTAATGATAATGCGCCTTTTAAATTAAAAAAAGCCAACCAATCAAAATTCGTCAGCTTGCTATATCGTAGCAGAGGTGAAGCAGAGTGCAGCGGAATGCAGCATACGTTATTCAGTTACCTATCCTTAAAAGTTCAGAATTTTTTCTCGAAACTATTCCTCACATATTGCCAGGTAATTAGTAATTTCACAGCAGTTATTTTTTCAAAAAAGAAAAGAACAAAACGTTTGTTACTGCGCACATATTTGATGAAGATTTCCTTCCGTTCTCCAAAAGCAGCCACGCATATGACCTCTCGAGCGCTCTGCAGAGCTTCGCCTCGCACGCCGTTCCAGAGGCGAGCGCCACCGAGCACGTCCAATGAGCATGGTACAAAACATTTTTGGTGCGGAAATTACATCAGATCTATTAATATCGTCCAATGAAAGTATCGACGAACAATATGTTAAAACACACGTTTTTTGTTGCGACAAGCCTTATGGGAGTTGCTATGGGGACGGTGTATACAGCAAAGTCCTTGCTACGAGTATGACTTAAACCTTCGGGGCGTCACTATGGGTACGTTGTATACAGTAATGCCCTTGCTACGAGTACGACGAAAACAACAAGACCGTTGCTGTAAACATGACACCAGCACTGACGCAATAAGGACCATGGACAAATGTGGGACCAGCACTGACGCAATAAGGACCATGGACAAATGTGGGACCAGCACTGACGCAATAAGGACCATGGACAAATGTGGGACCAGCACTGACGCAATAAGGACCATGGACAAATGTGGGACCAGCACTGACGCAATAAGGACCATGGACACATGTGGGACCAGCACTGATGCAATAAGGACCATGGACAAATGTGGGACCAGCACTGACGCAATAAGGATCATGGACAAATGTGGGACCAGCACTGACGCAATAAGGACCATGGACAAATGTGGGACCAGCACTGACGCAATAAGGATCATGGACAAATGTGGGACCAGCACTGACGCAATAAGGACCATGGACAAATGTGGGACAGAGGTGGCTGGAGTGCTGCCAGAGGTGACTGGAGCGCTGTCAGAGGTGGCTGGAGTGCTGTCAGAGGTGGCTGGAGTGCTGCCAGAGGTGGCTGGAGCGCTGTCAGAGGTGGCTGGAGTGCTGTCAGAGGTGGCTGGAGTGCTGTCAGAGGTGGCTGGAGCGCTGTCAGAGGTGGCTGGAGTGCTGCCAGAGGTGGCTGGAGCGCTGTCAGAGGTGGCTGGAGTGCTGTCAGAGGTGGCTGGAGTGCTGTCAGAGGTGGCTGGAGTGCTGTCAGAGGTGGCAGCAGTGCTGTCAGAGGTGGCTGGAGTGCTGTCAGAGGTGGCAGCAGTGCTGTCAGAGGTGGCTGGAGTGCTGTCAGAGGTGGCTGGAGTGCTGTCAGAGGTGGCTGGAGTGCTGTCAGAGGTGGCTGGAGTGCTGTCAGAGGTGGCAACAGTGCTGTCAGAGGTGGCTGGAGTGCTGTCAGAGGTGGCAGCAGTGCTGTCAGAGGTGGCAACAGTGCTGTCAGAGGTGGCTGGAGTGCTGTCAGAGGTGGCTGGAGTCAGAGGTGGCTGGAGTGCTGTCAGAGGTGGCTGGAGTGCTGTCAGAGGTGGCAGCAGTGCTGTCAGAGGTGGCTGGAGTGCTGTCAGAGGTGGCAGCAGTGCTGTCAGAGGTGGCTGGAGTGCTGTCAGAGGTGGCAGCAGTGCTGTCAGAGGTGGCAACAGTGCTGTCAGAGGTGGCTGGAGTGCTGTCAGAGGTGGCTGGAGTCAGAGGTGGCTGGAGTGCTGTCAGAGGTGGCTGGAGTGCTGTCAGAGGTGGCAGCAGTGCTGTCAGAGGTGGCAACAGTGCTGTCAGAGGTGGCTGGAGTGCTGTCAGAGGTGGCTGGAGTCAGAGGTGGCTGGAGTGCTGTCAGAGGTGGCTGGAGTGCTGTCAGAGGTGGCAGCAGTGCTGTCAGAGGTGGCTGGAGTGCTGTCAGAGGTGGCTGGAGTGCTGTCAGAGGTGGCTGGAGTGCTGTCAGAGGTGGCTGGAGTGCTGTCAGAGGTGGCTGGAGTGCTGTCAGATGTGGCTGGAGTGCTGTCAGAGGTGGCAGCAGTGCTGTCAGAGGTGGCTGGAGTGCTGTCAGAGGTGGCTGGAGTGCTGTCAGAGGTGGCTGGAGCGCTGTCAGAGGTGGCTGGAGTGCTGTCAGAGGTGGCTGGAGTGCTGTCAGAGGTGGCTGGAGTCAGAGGTGGCTGGAGTGCTGTCAGAGGTGGCTGGAGTCAGAGGTGGCTGGAGTGCTGTCAGAGGTGGCTGGAGTGCTGTCAGAGGTGGCTGGAGTGCTGTCAGAGGTGGCTGGAGTCAGAGGTGGCTGGAGTGCTGTCAGAGGTGGCTGGAGTGCTGTCAGAGGTGGCTGGAGCGCTGTCAGAGGTGGCTGGAGTGCTGTCAGAGGTGGCTGGAGTGCTGTCAGAGGTGGCTGGAGTGCTGTCAGAGGTGGCTGGAGTGCTGTCAGAGGTGGCTGGAGCGCTGTCAGAGGTGGCTGGAGTGCTGTCAGAGGTGGCAGCAGTGCTGTCAGAGGTGGCTGGAGTGCTGTCAGAGGTGGCTGGAGTGCTGTCAGAGGTGGCAGCAGTGCTGTCAGAGGTGGCTGGAGTCAGAGGTGGCTGGAGTGCTGTCAGAGGTGGCAGCAGTGCTGTCAGAGGTGGCTGGAGTGCTGTCAGAGGTGGCTGGAGTGCTGTCAGAGGTGGCTGGAGTGCTGTCAGAGGTGGCAGCAGTGCTGTCAGAGGTGGCTGGAGTGCTGTCAGAGGTGGCTGGAGTGCTGTCAGAGGTGGCTGGAGTCAGAGGTGGCTGGAGTGCTGTCAGAGGTGGCAGCAGTGCTGTCAGAGGTGGCTGGAGCGCTGTCAGAGGTGGCAGCAGTGCTGTCAGAGGTGGCTGGAGCGCTGTCAGAGGTGGCTGGAGTCAGAGGTGGCTGGAGTGCTGTCAGAGGTGGCTGGAGTGCTGTCAGAGGTGGCTGGAGTGCTGTCAGAGGTGGCTGGAGTGCTGTCAGAGGTGGCTGGAGTCAGAGGTGGCTGGAGCGCTGTCAGAGGTGGCAGCAGTGCTGTCAGAGGTGGCTGGAGTGCTGTCAGAGGTGGCTGGAGTCAGAGGTGGCTGGAGTGCTGTCAGAGGTGGCTGGAGTCAGAGGTGGCTGGAGTGCTGTCAGAGGTGGCTGGAGTCAGAGGTGGCTGGAGTGCTGTCAGAGGTGGCTGGAGCGCTGTCAGAGGTGGCTGGAGTGCTGTCAGAGGTGGCTGGAGTGCTGTCAGAGGTGGCTGGAGTCAGAGGTGGCTGGAGTGCTGTCAGAGGTGGCTGGAGTCAGAGGTGGCTGGAGCGCTGTCAGAGGTGGCTGGAGTCAGAGGTGGCTGGAGTGCTGTCAGAGGTGGCTGGAGTGCTGTCAGAGGTGGCTGGAGTGCTGTCAGAGGTGGCTGGAGTGCTGTCAGAGGTGGCTGGAGTCAGAGGTGGCTGGAGTGCTGTCAGAGGTGGCTGGAGTGCTGTCAGAGGTGGCTGGAGTGCTGTCAGAGGTGGCTGGAGTGCTGTCAGAGGTGGCTGGAGCGCTGTCAGAGGTGGCTGGAGCGCTGTCAGAGGTGGCTGGAGTTTTCATCGCAGCGTGGAAGAGGCAGACGGACGCATGGAAACACCCCCACCTCCACCCCCCACCCCCCTCCAACTCGGACCCAGACACCGCTCCAGGGGCCTGGTTGGCCTAAGATCCTTCTCTCTCTGCTTGCCCTCGCCACCGCGTCGCTCAGCTGGTCTTGCTCTGATGTTTACGCTGAATGGGAGAACCGGAAATCATTAAACAAGGGAGACGACTCATGGAAGAGGCGTTGGTAATGTTTGTTGTCTGCGCTCACTTGTGTCCCTGCGCTGAAAGAGCGTGATTAAGGCCTTGAGTAAGGCCGTGAGTAAGGCCGTGAGTAAGGCCGTGAGTAAGGCCGTGAGTAAGGCCGTGAGTAAGGCCGTGAGTAAGGCCGTGAGTAAGGCCGTGAGTAAGGCCGTGAGTAAGGCCGTGAGTAAGGCCGTGAGTAAGGCCGTGAGTAAGGTCGTGAGTAAGGTCGTGAGTAAGGCCGTGAGTAAGGCCGTGAGTAAGGCCGTGAGTAAGGCCGTGAGTAAGGCCGTGAGTAAGGTCGTGAGTAAGGTCGTGAGTAAGGCCGTGAGTAAGGCCGTGAGTAAGGCAGTGTTTTCACTCCTCTCACGGCCCTTCCCAGTCTTCTCCAAGGGCTTTGTCAAGCCAGTCCACGCACGTTAACCGCGCAGACCGGAAATCATCAGGCCGCCATTAGAAGTGTTGAGGGAACACCACGTTACCAGGGACGGGCGTCTTTAACCATTCTTGCCTCGGAGCAGTGCCTCGCGGAGGAGTGTTTCCCCTGGCGAGAATCAACACCCTCCATCACGTCTGCCTCACCTCCGCCCTGGCCTCCATCGGCAAAAATCGCTCTCGCAAAGACGTCGATGACTGCTCCGCCACAAACTGCTCTCTCCCACGCTGAAGAGTTCCAGTTTGAGGGAGAGTGGTGTCCCCTGGAGTGTTACAACACTTGCGGACGGCGTGAGGCGACCTTGTCTACAAGCGTGTCATTGTTGATCGTGAATTCCTATTGGACGTTTGTATCCGACCCCGTCCTAGTCTCGCTCCTCCTTCTCCAAGCAACCCGTCCTCCTTGCCGCTGCTCCAGTTCTTGCACTCCTCAACCACAGTAAATGAATCAGTTAGTCGGTCACACACTCAGTCAGTCAGTCAGTCGGTCAGTCAGGCAGTCAGTCTGTCAGTCAGTCAGTCAGCAGTCAGTCAGTCACTCAGTCAGTCACTCAGTCACTTAGTCAGTCAGTCACTCGCTCACTCACTCACTCACTCAGTCACTTTAGTCAGTCAGTCACTCACTCACTCACTCACTCACTCATCCACTCATTCACTCACTCACACTCACCCGCTCGCCCGCTCGCC
>JAWQFJ010011067.1:0-10000 GCA_034096865.1 Theodoxus fluviatilis
AAGAAGTACAACTAGGGTATAGCGTTTACACAGGCCAATGTCGACACCTTTATCAGCAAGCTGCAAGACTTGCAAGACAACTAATTATAGCTTTTTTAGGAGAGAATGTACAAAGCAGCCAGGCTGTAGTACAACTCAGTCACGTACGAATATGTAGGTATAGACGTGGCTACAATTCTCCCAAACGTGTGGTTTGATGAACAGAAGAACACTTGTTGTTTGTAATGAGTTGATGGTGTAATTCACCTTGCATTACACCACAAGATGTTTGTGACTTCTATTCGTCTTCCGAACACCTTAATCAGATTGCTCAGAACCTACCGTCTATTGACTAGATTGTTGTTGTGCATGTGCTCCAATGTCAATGAACTAAAGTACGAGGGTATATTGTCAAATTGCTCAAGATTACACATTTACTGCTAGCACTACACATGCTTTTTGGAACAACACAAACGGTTGAAGATTAAAGTTATTTCGTAATATATGGCTATGCTATGCAGTGAGAGGCACGCACACACACAGATTTGACTAACACTGACACGCAATTGATTTGACACACTAGGCAAGGTTTCTGCCTATTCTGTAGATTGTTTTGCCTAAATTGTACAGCAGTCGTGCCTAAATCGAAACTTTGCCTAATTTCATGACTTAGGCTGCCTAATTGATGAAATAGGCAGCCTAAATCATGAAATTTCACAAATTAGGCAAAAGTCAACATTGATTTCACAGATTAGGCACAGCCATTGCCTATTTCGCGAATTAGGCAAGAGACTGCCTAATTCAAGAACTTAGGCACTTTCAGCATCTAGGCACGACATCTGTATATAATGGGTATCTTCCTGTCTTACCATATACCATGCTATTTGTTGATCTGGCATCTATACTAAGGAATCATTTACAAGCAAACAGGTGTGCCTTTTCCACAGTCTCTCGTTTGATCAGGTCCCATACTTCTGCTCCATAAAGTAGGGCTGTTTTCACTTGGGAGTCGTAAAGGTTAACATATACAGTAGTATCCAAGGTCTGTAAGCGCCTTATGGTTTGTAATAGCTGCACAGTATTTTGCTTTGCCTTCACTACCTGACTTTCTAGTGCTGAATTGATGGACAGCTTTGTTGTAAAGGTAAAACCAAGATACCTGTATGAATTTGCGATGTCTAATTCTGCATCATTTAATATCCATCTTTTTCCTCTTGTCAGATATACCCCTCATCTAAAAACCATGCCTTTCGTTTTTTTTTTTTACATTAATACAGAGGCCTGGTTTACTGGGTGCTCGGGCCAGATTGTCTATTTGCACTGGAGACCCGCTGGTGTGGTGGACAGAAGTACAATGTCGTCAGCAAACAGAAGCTGATAGATCTCCATCATCCCAGGTAGCAACTGTATTCCATGCCTACCGTTTGCGCGTACATAATTGGCAACACACATTAAATGCGCCAGCTATGTAATATTCCCCATCAGAATTATGGTATTTTCCCTTTGAACTTGTAAACGGGGGTAGACGGTTAGACAATTTGAAGAGTTCTGGAATTTGGAACCATACTAGTGAAAGGGTGTTTTCTGGGTTGAGTCTGTTGTAGAGTTCAAGGGCAGGGTAAAATTGTTGTTTATAGTTAAGCTCTTGAATAAAAAAGAAGGCCTCTTTTGCAAAAGCTCTTTTAATACCACCTCTTGTAACAAACCACCCTAGGCGATCAGTCTGAGATCCACACAGATAATATTTGTCTTTTATTAAATTAGTTTCGTCATTTATTTCAGTAGTGTCATGAATGACATGCCCTTTGTGTTTTAAGTATCCTTCTAGATGGCTAGAGAGATAAAACTTATCATTCACTATTTCTACCCTTAAAGGAGGGTTTAAAAGTACTTCTGAGGTAAGATGGTCACCAACTTTCAGCTTTGGAGTTACTTCAACGGTTTTTCTACCTTTCTCAACCACTTCAGAGTTTTTGAATATGACTTTTCTAAGAAATTTATGCTCTGTGTCACCCTCAACGATCGATAGTGATTTGGGGCCTTCGTCATCTACGTATTTTTTGGTAGCCCCATCATTGTCTTCTGTGGGAAGTTCCATGTTTACAATCTTTTTTCCTTTCATGTCACCGTCAAAGCCTGTTTTTGTTGAGTCAACGTATGACTTAGTTGCTACATCTGCTTGTTCAGTTGGCTCAGCTACATTCACGAGTTTTTTGCCATTTAAATTCAAAGGTGCTTCCATCTTATTTGTTCCATCAACCTTTAAAAATGTGTTTTCTGCTGAAAGTGCAAGAGTGGACATTGCTCCGTCCACATACTGTTTATTTGAAGCTTGTTTACCTGCTGTGGGATCAGCTAATGAAAATATCTTATTATTATTCATGTTTAGATTTCCTGTAAGCTCTCCCCCTGACAAAGGAAGATAATTTTGAAGTACTCCAGCAATGTTTGGAGTAAAATGTTCAGTGGGTTGTTGATGTTGCCCTAACATTGTTCCAAACTTTGTGTAATCCATTTTTTATATTATTATATTATAAATGAATATTTTAAATTGTGACACATGTCATGACCCTCAAGTAAAACACCATTTTCTTGTATATATATATATAATTGTCAAACAACTGCACCTTGGCGTATGCCGACCAGACACTCAAAGAGTCCTGAGATATCTGCGTCTCACTTAACACACGCTTGGGTGTGTGTATGTATAGCTTTGAGCATTTTTAAGCATTTGGTGGGTATCTCAGCTGATTCTAAAAATATCCATAAGCATTCCCTATTAACAGAATCATATACGCTTTTTTGTAGTCCACGAACGCTGCATCTTATTTCCCCCTACCTCCTCTGTACACATTCTTGACAAATATTGCATACAAGGTTTAAAATATGGTGAACTGTAGAATGACCTGCTCTGAATCCTGCCTGCTCTATGAAAATTTGATTGCTTTCCTCTACCCATTTCTGAAGCCTCCTAGTCAATATAGTACAGAATACTTTGCTAAGAATGCTGAGCAGAGAAATGTCTCTGTAGTTTCCAGGGTCTAGACTGTCTCCTGTCTTAAAAATGGGTATGATCAGAGACTGGTTCCAAGACTGTGGGAAATACTGATTTGCATATGTCAGATTAAATAGTTTGGTGAGAAAGGGAATGAGTTTATAGCATGCTACGTTTAGAAACTCACCAGGGATTTCTATTTTCAAGTCTTCTTATGGCTAAATGAGCTTCTTCCTCCATGATGGGTGCATCCAGATCCTCATCAGTGATTAGCGCAGCTTCGTTGGCATATATACTAAGATCACTGGATGGCTTTGCGACCTGTCTGAATAATTCCTCGAAATACATTTTCCGTGTGTTTATGTGAATCGGAGCATATTCTACTTTCCTATGGGCGATACTACGTACGACTGACCAGAATGAAGCAGGATTCTTCACATTATCAATGAGAGATTGGTATGTGTTCTTTTGATGTCTTTTTTTCTTCTCTCTAATCAGTGTTTTGTACTCGTTTCGCAATTCGGTATATACCTCTCTATCTGATTTCCTGTTTGAAGTCCTAAACATTGCTAATGCATCTTCTGTCGCTGTTTTGCCCTGTTGGCATTCTGCATTGTACCATTTGGGACGACATCGTTTAGGTTGGCCACCTATTTTCATCGTACGTCGCATGCATTCAATGTTAATCATCACCTCTTGTTAGAAGGCTTTAGCAGCCAAAGGCACGGAGAGAGAGAGAGAGAGAGAGAGAGAGAGAGAGAGAGAGAGAGAGAGAGAGAGAGAGACAGAGAGAGCAGAGATGTGCTTCAGTTTGTTTAAAAGCCATATCAAAATCGAATTGTATCTATTTTCTCCATTGTTACTCTTATCAGCCACAATGAGAAACTTAGTAGCCCATGTGTTCAGGTCAAGTTTGTGGCCTTGAGATAAACACAGCAGCAGACAAGAGGAAAATACACTATCTGCAGTCTGCATACTGGGGGCTTAGCATGCTGCATGTCCAGACTATTTACTGCACTGCCCTTCATATGAGGACACTGTCTATTGGTGAGAAACATGACTTTGAGAACCATGACTATGACTGCACGTTGGCAAAGGAAAGAGGCTCAAGACAAAATTGTGTTACAAGATCTTTATTCTACAACAAAATTAAACTGCTGAGTGCACAACGAAAATCCTCTGCAGCGCTACTAAGTCCTTCCACCACAATCCCGCAGTTGATTGTGATCTTGTTATGCATCGTCTACATCCAGCCTGTCACTGTATTATTGAGTCAACTTCTCTCATCTTGTGACTATCATGTTATGTACAGGATTTCAAAGATAATCATGAAGGGCAAAATTGATCACAATAGTTTAACTGTGCACAGATATTCACAAAAACTAAGTTACTAAAGCTCAGATACACATCAGAGGTTTGCTTTTTTATCGTAGACGGAGACACTACACGGAAAATTCCACCATAGGAAGAGAGTAGAGAAAATGAACTTACTTTGTAGTGATGTTTGATTCGCAGGTATGAAGCCATCGTGCCGAGGGAAAAGCCTTAGTTGAACAAACTGAACCCTGTTTATCTTCTGTTTTCAGGGTGTTGGGCTAATAAAAGTGATTATTTACATTATGTTGATTTGCAAAGTATATCGGCAACATCTCGATTCTAGAGGGGTAATAAAAGAAGAAACTACCCAAAACATGACATGCATCTACTCGACCCCAATTGATGTTACAAGGCTAGCTGTATCAATGAAAGGACCAGTTCGACCTATGACCCGTTTCGTAATGCTCATTAACATCTGCACATTAGTAAATACCCACAATAACAAGCCTTATCATTACATATCATGAATACAGATAGACTTATGGATACAACAAGCCTTATCATTACTTATCATGAATACAGATAGACTTATGGATACAACAAGCCTTATCATTACTTATCATGAATACAGATAGACTTATGGATAAAATCATCGTGATGATAAGTCTATTTACTGAAAATCCAGCAACATTATCATCACACAATGATCGATACCAGCATTAAATAATGACAATTGTGAAATAGTGCAGCACAGCAAACAGCTATATGTCTCACTTTTAGCTTCTCATATCTCCAGGTGGGACTGATGGCGGTTCAGTTTTAAGGTCTGCCTCATTATCTAAGCTCATCCATGTGATGTTTCGCTCCACATGCAGTGCAATCAATAAAAGCAAGTGAAATGGGCAATGCATTCAAAATGGCAAGAACTTAACATACACTTCATTACACCAAAACCCGAAACTGAGCATTAGGACCTTTCGACAATACACGTAAGTGTCACAAGGAACATGCTGAGAAAGTCGACAAGAGGCCAAGATCCAGTTGCCTCTTCCCACCTACTCGAGCCAGTCCCACATCAGCAACTGGCATTGTCTCAGTTGCTCAGCCATACCATGTATGTATGCATGCAAAAGGGGGATGGATGAATGGATGGAGTCTTACGGCCTATCAGCCTCTTTAGGCTATGTAAGGTCATTGAGTACGAAAATCTCAAGAAAGGTTTAGAGTAAGTGAAATCACGTCACGATGTCCCGGGTTATTCGCCTCTTACTAATCGCGTAGGGAGACGAGGTGGGTCTATTCTGACGCCAATCCCATTGGGAGCGCATGCAAAAGGGGAAAGAACAGCATTGGTATGATCACAGACAGGAATGGGGGTGGGGAACGAGGGAGAAAAGGGTGTGTTCATGTGTGTGTGTGTGTGTGTGTGTGTGTGTGTGTGGGTGGGTGTGTGTGCGCGCGCGCGCACATGCATGCATATCCTGTTGTGACAACTGCATAAGTGGTTCGCACTAAGTACAGTATGCGGAACTGAGTAGTCCTTCACTCTGATGTTCTGAAGTCCATACTCAATGCAATTACATAAGTGCACTAGTTCACTTGCGTACCGACGGAAAAAATCCTTTTACAAACTGTCTAATCTCTTTCACAGCTTGTTCAGCTCCAGTGACACTGACATTGGAGGCTTGGTCTTCCACGTATAAATACACCCTGAGGCGCACACACACACACACACACACACACACACACACACACACACACACACACACACACACACACACTCACACACACACACGCACACACACACACACACACACACACACACACACACACACACACACACACACACACACACACACACACCATCATCGAGCTCCTTCGCTCTGCGAAGATAACGTCAGTGGCATGTGTGTCCTTAGGCAGAACTCCTATGCGCAGGGACGTCCACACACGGGGCAGGCCGCTGCAGCGAGAGTAGGGCCTTCTGTTTTGACTTTTCTGGCCTGGCGTGGCCTGTCGAGGCTGGCCAGGCGCTCTGCTTCGAAGGCCTTGTGCCTTTGTAGACTAGCTGTCGCTAAACAGTGCGGTCAGCAGTCAGGGTCTCCCACCCGATCATTGGGTGTTGCAGGACCGCAGTGTATTATTGTGTGTGTCTTTGTAGTGTCTAATTGGATCGCCTTGGTGACGTGTGCCGCGTGTCAGCTCACCACAGAAAATCTGTTTCGGCAGGCGGCTATCGTCCAGTCGCATGACGTGGCCAGTCCACCTCAGCTGGGCCTGCATGATCACGGCCTCAGTTCCTTGCAGTTTGGCGCGTCTGAGCACGTCCTGGTTTGTCTCCCTGCCTTCCCAGCAGATGTTCAGGATCTTTCGGAGGCAGCGGAGGCGAAACTGGTCAAGCCGTTTGATGTGCCTGCGGTAGCAAGTCCAGATTTCACAACCGTACAGCAGGGATGTGAGGACGACGGCTCTATAGGCAGCGGTTTTTGTTTGAATGGCGGTGCCCCGCTCCCGCCAGACTCTGGTACAGAGTCGCCCAAAGGAGCTGCTTGCATTGGACAGTCGGCGGGCGATCTCTCCGTCCAGGCTGCCATCTGATGAGAGGCGACTGCCGATGTAGGTGAAGGCCTCGACGTTGCTGAGGGCTTGTCCGCCTATCTTGATGGTGGGCTGTGGGTTTGTTGCCCCCGGGAGGGGTTGCATCATGACGTCTGTCTTCTTGATGTTGATGGTTAGGCCAAAGGTTTTGGTGGTGACGGCGAAGGAGTCAGTAAGCTTTTGAAGGGTGTGTGTGTGTGTGTGTGTGTGTGTGTGTGTGTGTGTGTGTGTGTGTGTGTGTGTGTGTGTGTGTGTGTGTTTGTGTGTGTTGTTGTTGTTGCGTACCTGGGCTAAACACTCCCAGGATCACCCAAGTGGGTGAGATGATTGCGTGTGTGACTGTTTTTGAACACCCCGCCATATAGGCAGCCACACTCCGTCTTCAGGGGATTTGATCTCTGTCTCCAGAGAATGCCAGTTGTTATGTTAGGAGCTTACCACGGCCACGTCAGCAGGATGGACGACGGCCGAATACCCAAAGATGTGCTGTACTGCGAGCTCGCCACGGGATCCAGACCTGCAGGAAGACCTCTCCTCCGCTACAAGGACGTTTGTAAACGTGACATGACGGCGGGAGGCATCAACCCAGCAGACTGGGAAACAGTGGCCGCTGACCGCAACAGCTGGAGACACGCCGTCAAGACTGGCATCCAGGCCAGCGAGAGGAGGAGACGGGAGCAGTGGGAGGAGAGGAGAGTACGCAGACGACAGAGGATAGCGTCGGCATCTACAGTGCCACGCCAAGACTTCACTTGCGACAAGTGCAACAGAGCATGCGGCTCAAGGATCGGGCTCTACAGCCACAGAGCACGCTGCCGCTCAACCCCGGACTGACCAAACCTGGCGCACACTCCATAGTCTCACGAGACTGACGGATGCCAACAACAAACCACGGCTGAAGATAATCCCCACATAACAGTACAACATAACAACATTTTGCTGTAGCCTTGGTTTTTGGCTGGAGTAAACAAATAACAACAGCCTTTGCCCAAGGCAAGTGTTTTTGTTTAAATGGTTGTTCGGATCAACTTGATTTTTCATGAATCGAAAAAAGAAGTTAAAGCTCTATTATTAGAAGATAAGAGACACCGAGAAAAACTCAATATTTTGCGGAGTTCGTAATTGCCGAAAGGGTTCCACGTACATCCCTTTATGCAGTGACCGACACAAGCGACTGCACGATTTCGCGGGGCAACAACATTTCCTCTTTGGGCAAGGAAAAGTTGATCTACCCGATCGGGCAACCAAACTTTCCTGATTTATTGTAGAAATAACCACACAACGGCTTGAAAACATGTCGATGCACAACAATGACACGGCTGTGCAGGCAGCCGCCGAACCGCCTGATTAGTTTGCCTGACTCTCATAATAACAATGTATATGCCTACATGTTCAATGCTAAACACATTTTAAAAGTAAGATATGTCTTTGACTAGTATGATTACTGTAGTGAGGTAAACATTTTTCGGGCTTGTGGATTTCGCTTTCGGGCAAATTAATGTCCAGTCTTTTTGCTTGAAACATGTGCAAACAGTTTTGACCCCGTTATGTTGTTTTGCATAGTCAAGATTTCTTCTCATTTCATGAATCCTCTTTAAAAGGGAAAGAACATAGTGTATTGGATCCCTCATTGCATAAAATACCTTCTCAAAATTACGATCATTTTTCGAAGGTCCAAAAAGTATTATTATCTTATTGTGCCTAGAAGTCTCAGAATTACGACCACCTCCATTCGTTTAAAAAACAATCATAGCCTCACAATTACGACCAGTGATTATGACGAGTGAATATTCTTGACAGTTTGCAGGCGTTACGCCAGAGTGTCTTAAAGGTTTCCATGGTTGGAAGACCGAACTCAGAAACGACAATGGCGTCTACAGTGCAGGCTCGATGCGAGCACTGATCAATGAAATTTCAAAACAAGAAATGCTTTAATAAATTTGTTTATCACTTTTCCTCGAGAACTGCAACTCCAAGTAATGATTTGAAAGCGATATTTTGCTATAACCGTATTCATGTTTGTTCAAGTACTGTTCACATAATTACTAGGTTTATCACTGTAGGTAGGATTCAACTTGCTATTTGTGGACTAGACCAGTTCAGTAAACTGCACTGCACACTATTTTGCAAATGGCAGCGAGCAGGCGCCGCGAATTGTCACTGCAGCAGAAGGTTGAACTTACCAAAGCTAGTGCTGGTCGCGGCCAGATATATCTTGCCGAAGTTTGACATTGGCAAGACACAAGTGCAGTGCATTTTCAAGCGCTAAGCTGGAGTGACATTTTCAATTCTGGTACTTACTGCAGTTAACGGAAAAGTAAGTAAAATCCATGTTCTTCACTATAACGAACACAATGTCGAGACCTTTGGACCAGAGGGTCGAGTTTCAGAATTACGACCCCAGTGAGGAAGTCCCACTCATGTGTCACGAACGCGGCGGTCGGGGCGCTGAGAGTGATGCTCGTTCTGAGCGATAGTTTGATTATGTTCGTTAAACCTGTATTTTTGCGTGCTGCACGAGTTCTTTGAGGCGGAGTGGCGGGGTTTTGTAATAAATGCAGCGGGATTTTGACTGTTAGGGTCTCCCGTTCACTTGGTGTGGAACAGGCTGCGAGGTTGCTGTCGGGGAGCGGGGCGAGGAGCTTGGGCTCTGTGTATGGTCGGGGAATAGAGCGGAGTGAAGAGCTTGGGCTCTGTGTGACGGTGCTACGGACATGTGAGTAGACCGGGTGATTGTGCTCTGTGGTTCCGCGGTGTTTTTGCGGTTTTAGCCAGTAAGTGTTGCTGTTGTACAACCTGCTGTGCGGACTTTTTGGTATGCTGTGTAAGATTGTTCTGGCCTGTGAGTGGCCTGCTTTTGTGTATGCTGTGTGATATTGTTCTGGCCTGTGAGTGGCCTGCTTTTGTGTATGCAGTGTAAGATTGCTCTGGCCTGTGAGTGGTTTGGTTATTAGATATTGCTGTTGTGTACCTTACTGGGTTGACTGCTGTGTATGCCGGGTAAGAGTTTCCGGCGGGGTTTATGTATATGCCGGGTAAGAGTTTCGGCGACGTTTGTAGGCAAGTAAAAACCAAGTGCTGTTGTTGCAATTTACGGACCTGTTTGTTGCC
>JAWQFJ010011067.1:15000-52500 GCA_034096865.1 Theodoxus fluviatilis
GTCACTCCAGCTTAGCGCTTGAAAATGCACTGCACTTGTGTCTTGCCAATGTCAAACTTCGGCAAGATATATCTGGCCGCGACCAGCACTAGCTTTGGTAAGTTCAACCTTCTGCTGCAGTGACAATTCGCGGCGCCTGCTCGCTGCCATTTGCAAAATAGTGTGCAGTGCAGTTTACTGAACTGGTCTAGTCCACAAATAGCAAGTTGAATCCTACCTACAGTGATAAACCTAGTAATTATGTGAACAGTACTTGAACAAACATGAATACGGTTATAGCAAAATATCGATTTTAATTCATAACTTGGAGTTGCAGTTCTCGAGGAAAAGTGATAAACATGAACATAATTATTAAAACATTTATTGTTTTGAAATTCCATTGATCAGTGCTCGCATCAAGCCTGCACTGTAGACGCCATTGTCGTTTCTGAGTTCGGTCTTCCAACCATGGAAACCTTTAAGACACTCTGGCGTAACGCCTGCAAACTGTCAAGAATATTCACTCGTCATAATCACTGGTCGTAATTGTGAGGCTATGATTGTTTTTTAAACGAATGGAGGTGGTCGTAATTCTGAGACTTCTAGGCACAATAAGATAATAATACTTTCTGGACCGTCGAAAAATGATCGTAATTTTGAGAAGGTATTTTATGCAATGAGGGATCCAATACACTATGTTCTTTCCCTTTTAAAGAGGATTCATGAAATGAGAAGAAATCTTGACTATGCAAAAAAAATAACGGGGTCAAAACTGTTTGCTGATTCAAGCAAAAAGACTGGAAACGAATTTGCTCGAAGGCGAAATCCACTGGGCCGAAAAATTTTAACCCCACTACAGTAATCATACTAGTCAAAGACATATAAGTGTCACGTACTTTTAAAATGTGTTTAGCATTGAACATGTAGGCATTTACAATGTCATTATGAGAGTCAGGCAAACTAATCAGGCGGTTCGGCGGCTGCCAGCACAGCCGTGTCATTGTTTAACGACATGTTTTCAAGCCGTTGTATACTTCGATTCTACAATAAATCAGGAAAGTTTGGTTGTCCGATCGGGTAGATCAACTTTTCCTTGCCCGAAGAGGAAATGTTGTTGCCCCGCGAAATCGTGCAGTCGCTTGTGTCGGTCACTGCATAAAGGAATGTACGTGGAACCCTTTCGGCATTTACGAACTCCGCAAAATATTGAGTTTTTCTCGGTGTCTCTTATCTTCTAATAATAGAGCTTTAACCTTTTTTTCGATTCATGAAAAATCAAGTTGATCCGAACAACCATTTAAACACAAACACTTGCCTTGGGCAAAGGCTGTTGTTATTTGTTGACTCCAGCCAAAAACCAAGGCTACAGCAAAATGTTGTTATGTTGTACTGTTATGTGGGGATTATCTTCAGCCGTGGTTTGTTGTTGGCATCCGTCAGTCTCGTGAGACTATGGAGTGTGCGCCAGGTTTGGTCAGTCCGGGGTTGAGCGGCAGCGTGCTCTGTGGCTGTAGAGCCCGATCCTTGAGCCGCATGCTCTGTTGCACTTGTCGCAAGTGAAGTCTTGGCGTGGCACTGTAGATGCCGACGCTATCCTCTGTCGTCTGCGTACTCTCCTCTCCTCCCACTGCTCCCGTCTCCTCCTCTCGCTGGCCTGGATGCCAGTCTTGACGGCGTGTCTCCAGCTGTTGCGGTCAGCGGCCACTGTTTCCCAGTCTGCTGGGTTGATGCCTCCCGCCGTCATGTCACGTTTACAAACGTCCTTGTAGCGGAGGAGAGGTCTTCCTGCAGGTCTGGATCCCGTGGCGAGCTCGCAGTACAGCACATCTTTGGGTATTCGGCCGTCGTCCATCCTGCTGACGTGGCCGTGGTAAGCTCCTAACATAACAACTGGCATTCTCTGGAGACAGAGCTCAAATCCCCTGAAGACGGAGTGTGGCTGCCTATATGGCGGGGTGTTCAAAAACAGTCACACACGCAATCATCTCACCCACTTGGGTGATCCTGGGAGTGTTTAGCCCAGGTACGCAACAACAACAACACACACACACACACACACACACACACACACACACACACACACACACACACACACACACACACACACACACACACACCCTTCAAAAGCTTACTGACTCCTTCGCCGTCACCACCAAAGCCTTTGGCCTGCCTAACCATCAACATCAAGAAGACAGGCGTCATGATGCAACCCCTCCCGGGGGCAACAAACCCACAGCCCACCATCAAGATAGGCGGACAAGCCCTCAGCAACGTCGAGGCCTTCACCTACATCGGCAGTCGCCTCTCATTAGATGGCAGCCTGGACGGAGAGATCGCCCGCCGACTGTCCAATGCAAGCAGCTCCTTTGGGCGACTCTGTACCAGAGTCTGGCGGGAGCGGGGCACCGCCATTCAAACAAAAACCGCTGCCTATAGAGCCGTCGTCCTCACATCCCAGCTGTACGGTTGTGAAATCTGGACTTGCTACCGCAGGCACATCAAACGGCTTGACCAGTTTCGCCTCCGCTGCCTCCGAAAGATCCTGAACATCTGCTGGGAAGGCAGGGAGACAAACCAGGACGTGCTCAGACGCGCCAAACTGCAAGGAACTGAGGCCGTGATCATGCAGGCCCAGCTGAGGTGGACTGGCCACGTCATGCGACTGGACGATAGCCGCCTGCCGAAACAGATTTTCTGTGGTGAGCTGACACGCGGCACACGTCACCAAGGCGATCCAATTAGACACTACAAAGACACACACAATAATACACTGCGGTCCTGCAACACCCAATGATCGGGTGGGAGACCCTGACTGCTGACCGCACTGTTTGGCGACAGCTAGTCTACAAAGGCACAAGGCCTTCGAAGCAGAGCGCCTGGCCAGCCTCGACAGGCCACGCCAGGCCAGAAAAGTCAAAACAGAAGGCCCTACTCTCGCTGCAGCGGCCTGCCCCGTGTGTGGACGTCCCTGCGCATAGGAGTTCTGCCTAAGGACACACAGGCGCCACTGACGTTATCTTCGCAGAGCGAAGGAGCTCGATGATGGTGTGTGTGTGTGTGTGTGTGTGTGTGTGTGTGTGTGTGTGTGTGTGTGTGTGTGTGTGTGTGTGTGTGTGTGTGTGTGTGTGTGTGTGTGTGTGTGTGTGTGTGTGTGTGTGTGTGTGTGTGTGTGTGTGTGTGTGTGTGTGAGTGTGTGTGTGTCTGTGTGTATTTTGAGGAGGAGTAATACGTTGTAGTGGCGTGAATTTTGATGTGACCTTCCTTTTGCCCATGGCAGACACGTGCACTTCGATCCTCTGGTAACAAACTCATGTAGACATGTTTGTGGTGGCAAGGGTCCGTCTTTGCTTTACCCCTATTTGTTTTATTCTTTATTGTTTACATAATTAAGATGTCCTTATTTTTGCAGATTTCAAAGTCGTTCTTGCCACCGTCCACAAATCTACCACGAAACCAAAGAACAAGATTGACGGGTTCAGAAAATGGAACCGGGCCCGCCTCAGGGTGTATTTAATCGTGGAAGACCAAGCCTCCAATGTCAGTGTCACTGGAGCTGAACAAGCTGTGAAAGAGATTAGACAGTTTGTAAAAGGATTTTTTCCGTCGGTACGCAAGTGAACTAGTGCACTTATGTAATTGCATTGAGTATGGACTTCAGAACATCAGAGTGAAGGACTACTCAGTTCCGCATACTGTACTTAGTGCGAACCACTTATGCAGTTGTCACAACAGGATATGCATGCATGTGCGCGCGCGCGCACACACACCCACACACACACACACACACACACACACACACACACACATGAACACACCCTTTTCTCCCTCGTTCCCCACCCCCATTCCTGTCTGTGATCATACCAATGCTGTTCTTTCCCCTTTTGCATGCGCTCCCAATGGGATTGGCGTCAGAATAGACCCACCGCGTCTCCCTACGCGATTAGTAAGAGGCGAATAACCCGGGACATCGTGACGTGATTTCACTAACTCTAAACCTTTCTTGAGATTTCGTACTCAATGACCTTACATAGCCTAAAGAGGCTGATAGGCCGTAAGACTCCATCCATTCATCCATCCCCTTTTGCATGCATACATACATGGTGTGGCTGAGCAACTGAGACCATGCCAGTTGCTGATGTGGGACTGGTTCGAGTAGGTGGGAAGAGGCAACTGGATCTTGGCCTCTTGTCGACATTCTCAGCATGTTCCTTGTGACGCTTACGTGTATTGTCGAAAGGTCCTAATGCTCAGTTTCGGGTTTTGGTGTAATGAAGTGTATGTTAGGTTCTTGCCATTTTGAATGCATTGCCCATTTCACTTGCTTTTACTGATTGCACTGATGTGGAGCGAAATATCCCATGGATGAGCTTAGATGCAGACCTTAAAACTGAACCGCCATCAGTCCCACCTGGAGGTAGGAGAAGCTAAAAGTGAGACATATAGCTGTTTGCTGTGCTGCACTATTTCACAATTGTCATTATTTAATGCTGGTATCGATCACTGTGTAATGATAATGTTGCTGGATTTTCAGTAAATAGACTTATCATCACGATGATTTTATCCATATGTCTATCTGTATTCATGATAAGTAATGATAAGGCTTGTTGTATCCATAAGTCTATCTGCATTCATGATAAGTAATGATAAGGCTTGTTGTATCCATGCGTCTATCTGTATTCATGATATGTAATGATAAGGCTTGTTATTGTGGGTATTTACTAATGCGCAGACGTTAATGAGCATTACGAAACGGGTCATAGGTCGAACTGGTCCTTTCATTGATACAGCTAGCCTTGTAACATCAATTGGGGTCGAGTAGGTGCATGTCATGTTTTGGGTAGTTTCTTCTTTTATTACCCCTCTAGAATCGAGATGTTGCCGATATACTTTGCAAATCAACATAATGTAAATAATCACTTTTATTAGCCCAACACCCTGAAAACAGAAGATAAACAGGGTTCAGTTTGTTCAACTAAGGCTTTTCCCTCGGCACGATGGCTTCATACCTGCGAATCAAACATCACTACAAAGTAAGTTCATTTTCTCTACTCTCTTCCTACGGTGGAATTTTCCGTGTAGTGTCTCCGCCCAAGATAAAAAAGCAAACCTCTGATGTGTATCTGAGCTTTAGTAACTTAGTTTTTGTGAATATCTGTGCACAGTTAAACTATTGTGATCAATTTTGCCCTTCATGATTATCTTTGAAATCCTGTACATAACATGATAGTCACAAGATGAGAGAAGTTGACTCAATAATACAGTGACAGGCTGGATGTAGACGATGCATAACAAGATCACAATCAACTGCGGGATTGTGGTGGAAGGACTTAGTAGCGCTGCAGAGGATTTTCGTTGTGCACTCAGCAGTTTAATTTTGTTGTAGAATAAAGATCTTGTAACACAATTTTGTCTTGAGCCTCTTTCCTTTGCCAACGTGCAGTCATAGTCATGGTTCTCAAAGTCATGTTTCTCACCAATAGACAGTGTCCTCATATGAAGGGCAGTGCAGTAAATAGTCTGGACATGCAGCATGCTAAGCCCCCAGTATGCAGACTGCAGATAGTGTATTTTCCTCTTGTCTGCTGCTGTGTTTATCTCAAGGCCACAAACTTGACCTGAACACATGGGCTACTAAGTTTCTCATTGTGGCTGATAAGAGTAACAATGGAGAAAATAGATACAATTCGATTTTGATATGGCTTTTAAACAAACTGAAGCACATTTCTGATCTCTCTGTCTCTCTCTCTCTGTCTCTCTCTCTCTCTCTCTCTCTCTCTCTCTCTCTCTCTCTCTCCGTGTCTTTGGCTGCTAAAGCCTTCGAACAAGAGGTGATGACCAACATTGAATGCATGCGACGTACGATCAAAATAGGTGGCCAACCTAAACGATGTGTACCAAATGGTACGATGCAGAATGCCAACAAGGCAAAACAGCGACAGAAGATGCATTAGCAATGTTTAGGACTTCCAACAGGAAATCAGATACAGAGGTATATACTGAATTGCGAAACGAGTACAAAACACTGATTAGAGAGAAGAAAAAAAGACACCAAAAGAACACATACCAATCTCTCATTGATAATGTGAAGAATCCTGCTTCATTCTGGTCAGTCGTACGTAGTATCGCCCATAGGAAAGTATAATTTGCTCCGATTCACATAAACACACGGAAAATGTATTTCGAGGAATTATTCAGACAGGTCTCAAAGCCATCCAGTGATCTTAGTACATATGCCAACGAAGCTGCGCTAATCACTGATGAGGATCTGGATGCACCCATCATGGAGGAAGAAGCTCATTTAGCCATAAGAAGACTTGAAAATAGAAATCCCTGGTGAGTTTCTAAACGTAGCATGCTATAAACTAATTCCCTTTCTCACCAAACTATTTAATCTGACATATGCAAATCAGTATTTCCCACAGCTTGGAACCAGTCTCTGATCATACCCATTTTTAAGACAGGAGACAGTCTAGACCCTGGAAACTACAGAGACATTTCTCTGCTCAGCATTCTTAGCAAAGTATTCTGTACTATATTGACTAGGAGGCTTCAGAAATGGGTAGAGGAAAGCAATCAAATTTTCATAGAGCAGGCAGGATTCAGAGCAGGTCATTCTACAGTTCACCATATTTTAAACCTTGTATGCAATATTTGTCAAGAATGTGTACAGAGGAGGTAGGGGGAAATAAGATGCAGCATTCGTGGACAACAAAAAAGCGTATATGATTCTGTTAATAGGGAATGCTTATGGATATTTTTAGAATCAGCTGAGATACCCACCAAATGCTTAAAAATGCTCAAAGCTATGTATACACACACCCAAGCGTGTGTTAAGTGAGACGCAGATATCTCAGGACTCTTTGAGTGTCTGGTCGGCATACGCCAAGGTGCAGTTGTTTGACAATTATATATATATATACAAGAAAATGGTGTTTTACTTGAGGGTCATGACATGTGTCACAATTTAAAATATTCATTTATAGTATAATAATATAAAAAATGGATTACACAAAGTTTGGAACAATGTTAGGGCAACATCAACAACCCACTGAACATTTTACTCCAAACATTGCTGGAGTACTTCAAAATTATCTTCCTTTGTCAGGTGGAGAGCTTACAGGAAATCTAAACATGAATAATAATAAGATATTTTCATTAGCTGATCCCACAGCAGGTAAACAAGCTTCAAATAAACAGTATGTGGACGGAGCAATGTCCGCTCTTGCACTTTCAGCAGAAAACACATTTTTAAAGGTTGATGGAACAAATAAGATGGAAGCACCTTTGAATTTAAATGGCAAAAAACTCGTGAATGTAGCTGAGCCAACTGAACAAGCAGATGTAGCAACTAAGTCATACGTTGACACCAAAACAGGCTTTGACGGTGACATGAAAGGAAAAAAGATTGTAAACATGGAACTTCCCACAGAAGACAATGATGGGGCTACCAAAAAATACGTAGATGACGAAGGCCCCAAATCACTATCGATCGTTGAGGGTGACACAGAGCATAAATTTCTTA
The DNA here is from genome assembly GCA_034096865.1 of Theodoxus fluviatilis. Classification (NCBI taxonomy): domain Eukaryota; kingdom Metazoa; phylum Mollusca; class Gastropoda; order Cycloneritida; family Neritidae; genus Theodoxus; species Theodoxus fluviatilis. The sequence continues at coordinate 22,502 of JAWQFJ010011067.1, forward strand.
GAAAAGTCATATTCAAAAACTCTGAAGTGGTTGAGAAAGGTAGAAAAACCGTTGAAGTAACTCCAAAGCTGAAAGTTGGTGACCATCTTACCTCAGAAGTACTTTTAAACCCTCCTTTAAGGGTAGAAATAGTGAATGATAAGTTTTATCTCTCTAGCCATCTAGAAGGATACTTAAAACACAAAGGGCATGTCATTCATGACACTACTGAAATAAATGACGAAACTAATTTAATAGAAGGCAAATATTATCTGTGTGGATCTCAGACTGATCGCCTAGGGTGGTTTGTTACAAGAGGTGGTATTAAAAGAGCTTTTGCAAAAGAGGCCTTCTTTTTTATTCAAGAGCTTAACTATAAACAACAATTTTACCCTGCCCTTGAACTCTACAACAGACTCAACCCAGAAAACACCCTTTCACTAGTATGGTTCCAAATTCCAGAACTCTTCAAATTGTCTAGCCGTCTACCCCGTTTACAAGTTCAAAGGGAAAATACCATAATTCTGATGGGGAATATTACATAGCTGGCGCATTTAATGTGTGTTGCCAATTATGTACGCGCAAACGGTAGACATGGAATACAGATGCTACCTGGGATGATGGAGATCTATCAGCTTCTGTTTGCTGACGAAATTGTACTTCTGTCCACCACACCAGCGGGTCTCCAGTGCAAATAGACAATCTGGCCCGAGCATCCAGTAAACTAGGCCTCTGTATTAATGTAAAAAAAACTAAAGGCATGGTTTTTAGACGAGGGGGATATCTGACAAGAGGGAAAAGATGGATATTAAATGATACAGAATTAGAAATCGTAAATCCATACAGGTATCTTGGTTTTACCTTTACAACAGAGCTGTCCATCTATTCAGCACTAGAAAGTCAGGTAGTGAAGGCAAAGCAAAAGACTGTGCAGTTATTACAAACCATAAGGCGCTTACAGACCTTGGATACTACTGTATATGTTAAGCTTTACGACTTTCAAGTGAAAACAGCCCTACTTTATGGAGCAGAAGTATGGGACCTGATCAAACGAGAGACTGTGGAAAAGGCACACCTGTTTGCTTGTAAATGATTCCTTAGTATAGATGCCAGATCACCAAATAGCATGGTATATGGTAAGACAGGAAGATACCCATTATATACAGATGTCGTGCCTAGATGCTGAAAGTGCCTAAGTTCTTGAATTAGGCAGTCTCTTGCCTAATTCGCGAAATAGGCAATGGCTGTGCCTAATCTGTGAAATCAATGTTGACTTTTGCCTAATTTGTGAAATTTCATGATTTAGGCTGCCTATTTCATCAATTAGGCAGCCTAAGTCATGAAATTAGGCAAAGTTTCGATTTAGGCACGACTGCTGTACAATTTAGGCAAAACAATCTACAGAATAGGCAGAAACCTTGCCTAGTGTGTCAAATCAATTGCGTGTCAGTGTTAGTCAAATCTGTGTGTGTGCGTGCCTCTCACTGCATAGCATAGCCATATATTACGAAATAACTTTAATCTTCAACCGTTTGTGTTGTTCCAAAAAGCATGTGTAGTGCTAGCAGTAAATGTGTAATCTTGAGCAATTTGACAATATACCCTCGTACTTTAGTTCATTGACATTGGAGCACATGCACAACAACAATCTAGTCAATAGACGGTAGGTTCTGAGCAATCTGATTAAAGTGTTCGGGAGACGAATAGAAGTCACAAACATCTTGTGGTGTAATGCAAGGTGAATTACACCATCAACTCATTACAAACAACAAGTGTTCTTCAGTTCATCAAACCACACGTTTGGGAGAATTGTAGCCACGTCTATACCTACATATTCGTACGTGACTGAGTTGTACTACAGCCTGGCTGCTTTGTACATTCTCTCCTAAAAAAGCTATAATTAGTTGTCTTGCAAGTCTTGCAGCTTGCTGATAAAGGTGTCGACATTGGCCTGTGTAAACGCTATACCCTAGCTGTACTTCTTGCCTCTGGAGTTCGAAAGCGAGAGAGAGAGAGAGAGAGAGAGAGAGAGAGAGAGAGAGAGAGAGAGAGAGAGAGAGAGAGAGAGAGAGAGAGAGAGAGAGAGAGAGAGAGAGAGAGAGAGAGAGAGAGAGAGAGAGAGAGAGAGAGAGAGAGAGAGAGAGAGAGAGAGAATTGATCAAATACACTTACACACACAGATACTTACACACGCATGCACGCATTCACGGACACAACGACACCCAGACACACACACAAACACACACGAGCACACACACACACACACACACACACACACACACACACACACACACACACACACACACACACACACACACACACACACACACACACACACACACACACACACACACAAAAGGAAAGGCAAAAGGGGTGGAAGTATTGAGGGTGGAGTGGAGAAGGACTCGGGCTTGTCAACTCTTCGTCGGATTTCAACTGCTTTTCGATTACAGAGAGTTTGAAAGAGCGCATTGACATCTCTTCCGCCCATGGGGCAGATCTCGACACCCAACACCATCCATGCGTTTGAAAGACTCCCGTTAGGCAACTGTTTGCCGTGGTCGTGGTCAATGCGGCACTTTTCTAAACCCTTTGTCCACACTAGTCAATGCAGAATGACTCGTTGCGGCAAAAGGCGCCCTGTCGCATTCCCGCCGGACAAAACAGAAATCGGGCAGGGAGTTTCGCCAGCAAACGCGAGTGTTGAAATTTGGTAAAAAGCTTTTGGCAAAAAAGAAATTAAGTTGGCACACCCAGGTTTTCAATACTTTTTTCCACGGTGGCTTTTCCTTTGACTGAATAGAAGGATTTTCTGTAGTCAAAAGTGACACAGAATTTCCCCCGGACCCTCCCCATACTCCAATTCAAGGATTGGTGAATAAAGGATTAAAAAGCGGTGGATGGTCGAGTGTTGGGCTCGAAATCCGGTCTGATCCCCGAGATTTTGTCTTTGAGGAGAGATAGATAGATAGAGAGAGAGAGAGAGAGAGAGAGAGAGAGAGAGAGAGAGATTGAGATTGATTAATCTTTATTTCGGCCGACGACCCATCAAAATAAAAGTTTACTGATTAAACAAGTCATAAAGTGTATATGTACATGTGTATGTATTGAACATCTGGTTTTGATTTTCTAGCTAAAATACAAGTAACAGTTCCAGCCTTTTGCGCACATTTCCATAAAATCAAGTAATATTTACATTTTACATCAACAAAATCTCTAACTACAGTGTACAAATTCAAGAGAGAGAGAGAAGGGGGAGGAGAGAGAAAGAGAAGACGAATTTTTAACCTTTCAGTTTCCATGGCTGGATTTGGCTAACACTGACAGTCAGGTGCTGGTGTGAAGAAGTGACTGAGGAAGTTTATCTGAAATGCTCCAGTGTGATTATTATCTCGCCAAGTAGTTAATAGTGTTCACAAACTTGATATGCTGTCACCCGGTCATCTGAAATGCTCCAGTGTGATTATTATCTCGCCAAGTAGTTAATAGTGTTCACAAACTTGATATGTTGTCACCTGGTCAACCACTCAGTTCAATCACAATCACTCAGAGAGTAGACTTGATTTAAAAATCAATTGGGTGATCCGTCACTTCTAAGCAAATCAATTGCAAACTAAAATCAGGGATGCCACCTTTTTATGACAACTTTTTTATGCCAACTTGCAAAAACATTTCTTTGTTTGTTTTGTGACATAGGATTTACTGCTAGCACTACACATGCTTTTTGGAACAACACAAACGGTTGAAGATTAAAGTTATTTCGTAATATATGGCTATACTATGCAGTGAGAGGCACGCACACCTGCAGATTTGGCTAACACTGACACGCAATTGATTTGACACACTAGGCAAGGTTTCTGCCTATTCTGTAGAATTTTTGCCTAAATTGTACAGCAGTCGTGCCTAAATCGAAACTTTGCCTAATTTCATGACTTAGGCTGCCTAATTGACGAAATAGGCAGCCTAAATCGTGAAATTTCACAAATTAGGCAAAAGTCAACATTGATTTCACAGATTAGGCACAACCATTGCCTATTTCGCGAATTAGGCAAGAGACTGCCTAATTCAAGAACTTAGGCACTTTCAGGATCTAGGCACGACATATGCAACACAGTGTTGTCACAGTGATGGCAAATTTGAATTGGGTATATCGACTGACCATGTGAACAGCTACCAATGGAAAAACAGGAAAGATGGGTTGGGAATATATACTCTATGCATATGCAACACGTGGATGATCTGTTTAGAGTTGATCACTCATGCGCGGACAAAGTACTGGTTTCTCGATGAAATTTTCACTCCCGTTTCGGCAGAGTAAGGTCTGATTTTTGCAAACTATGCAACTGAAATGACTGAAATTAACAAAAACGCCAGGTTTTGGCATAAACAAATAGATGAAGGTTCCAAATCTATAAAAATCTGAAACTAACACATAGAATCCCTCTCGATGTAATTGGCTGGTTTCTCGAATGAGAATTGGTGATTTCCGCCACTATTTGTACTGGAGGGTAACAAACGGACTTCGCCACTGAGTCAGGGATTCAGGTAGATCAAAGAGATTACCATGTGCCGAATTCCAATCTTTGTATTAAACGCAGTTTATTCGTGAAACCCTTAACCTCTTACAGAATGGAGCGCACGTGAAAATTATAACACCCACATCTTACATTTTGGTGTCAAATACATGTCATACCGGATCAATCCTATTTTGTTTAAATTTCTTCATTTAAGTTCAGCCTTTCTTCAAAATATACATCTCAATTACTGCAAGGCAGACCTTTTTCTTGGAATTACAACAGCGTTTTAGCATGTATTTGGCTGTAATGTTTGAACACTTTGAAGTTCCAACGCTTCAGAAAACTCTGGCGTGCTAGAACGTATCAATAGATCTGGCAAACCTAATTTTGTACTTGTACCTTTTCCCCCTTCTTCAGTAACTGTTTTACTGCTGCGATCTGCGTCACCGTGCATCAACCAATTGCAGTGTCGCCCGCTCTTGATAAGTCTTCCGTCGAAGAACGAGGCATTAGATTGATTAAAAAGCTAACTCTAGTATGACTGACAGCAGGAAAATCCCGGGTGGGAGAGACTGCCGCAGTGATAGCAACGGTGGAGCGCTAGCTGTTATCGGGCTGAAGGCCACGCTGACATTGATGACCCAGAAACCTCGTCTTTGAGTTTTCCCAATAGGCTGGAGGGCTCAGATGGACTTGTAAATGGCTTCCTCGTCAGCTGAAACCCATGGTTAACGAAGTTTAGGTTCTGGCAATTCTTGTCTGGTCGTTAAGGCGCTTGGCTTTTCATCGCTTTGTGGCCAGCAGTGTTGTAGGTCGGTCAAGACGACCTCGCACTCGATCGAGAGCTCGGCGAGCCCAAATTGTCTCCCTTGATCACTTCACATGACCGAGCGCTACCCAAGATGGCTTCCGCGATGCATTTTCGTCGTCCGGAGTGCGCTTCCCAATGAACGGAGCAAACCAGCAGCTGCAGACAGGCCATTCCTTGAGAAAGCTGATAAAATACGCTGTATATAATGCTGCAGCTGTGCATCAAGGTTCGGCAGCGCTCGAATAGAAAATTATGTAGAAACGACGGTGCTGACTTGCAGCGTAAGCAGGACTTTCTCGACGCTTACAACAAGGGAGGTTACACAACGAAGGGATAATGTAAAAATGTACAGTTACTTCCCTTTAATATTTTTAGAAGCCTTTCGTGAAAATTTTTGCTCACATCTTGCCAGGTAATTAATTAGCTCAGAGTATTTGTTCTTCCGAAAAAGGAAATAGCAGCATCAGTCTAACTTCTTGTAACTTCTCGCATAGGCTGGGTATTAATCACAGGTCGAAATGTGTACTACTGTGCACATTTGTGATGGTTACTTCCTTCCATTCCCCAAATGCAGCCACTTTTTACCTACACGCGCAACCCCTTCGCGGCGGGCTACCTTGCGTTCGATAGCGCTAGCTTATACAAGCCGTTCAAGAGTCGAGCGCTGTCTAGCGCTAGGCCTCTTGAATGACCCACTGTGTTTGCTCCACGTATAGATTCCTGGGGCTAATTTTGGGGCAATATATTTTCCTCTCTCCATCCGGGAATACAGTCGGGCACTTTGCCAGACCAGTGAAGAAATACTTCATTGTACAAAACCATCGATGCTGCTGTGAGCAAGCTTCAGGTCGGAATGCTTCCTGTCGAGTGAAAATGGCACTGATAATATCTTAATGTCCTTGCGTCTTTTTCGTCTGCATAATTGTCCTCTGTCAGAGGCCGGCGTAGAATGGGTTCACCGGACCAAAGAAAAGAAGAGCGAATTTAACGGAAAGTCTTCGAGAGACGGGCCACACTAGTGGACTCGTCCGAGGAGAGGGGTGTGAGAAAGACAGCCCAGCTGGTGAGCCACGCAATTTAGCGGGCCACAGCAACTGATTGCCAGGCGATCTTTGTCGGTTAATCCGCAGTGATTTTGCAGTGATTCGCACAAAACACGATTTCAAAATATGAAGATTAAATTGTTTTAAATCTCGTAAAAATGCAGCCAATCAGATGGTGTGGCTCGCCAGTTTGGCTGTTGTAGTCACATCCCTCTCCTTTGGACGAGTCCTCTGGCTTGGCCCGTCTCTGGAAGCCTTTCCAATTCTACCGGGGACCGAGGTCTCTGTCAACTATCACTGCCTTCTCCATTACTTCTCTAGGGACTTCCGCCATGCACCACCCCATAAGAAAACATCTGGGAAGAGTGACGTCTTCAGCAAGAATCAGTCGGATTACCGAAGTGCCACTTTCACTGACAACAGAAAATGTGCTGTTTCCGATTTACATACCAGAGGCTGATGCACACATATCCACATTATATAGGACGAAAGACGTTTTTCTCTGTCGAATATCGTCGCTGTTTATGTAGTGTTTTGCCTGGAATACAAAGATCATAACTGAAAAATGATGCTGGAACATGCGAAAGGAATGTTCCACACTTTAAAAATCGGCCGCATTGACTCGTATGGCCTTTCCCTGCATGAAGGAAGTTAAAGCAGCCATTTGTTTGTTTCCTGAGTTATCCGCTCATCCGAGTCAATCTGATGATCTCGCATGCTGATTCCACCTTTTCAATTGTCGTTACCAGCGTTTTGAGTGCAATATAGGATGCGCTCAGCCGTGACACAATCCAGACCAACGCAGTAAAGAGGGTGGTGGACGGGGGTGATGGCGAAATTTGTGTGTGAGAACCTTTGCAGCTTTCGTGTGGAAATGATGCAACTTCCACTCACAGTCGCAACGTGTCAGAAACCCTCATCTGCAGGTCATCCTCTGTTGTCAACCTGGCCAATGAGGTCGTCTGAAAACTGATTTTCTGAATGACGTCGCTAAACTAACCAACCAACCAGCCAGCCAGTCAGCCAGTCAACCAACCAACCAGCCAGCCAGCCACCCAGTTAATCAGTCAGTCAGTCAGTCAGTCTGTCAGTCAGTCAGTCGCCCAGCCACCCAGCCATCCAGCAACCCAGCCACCCAGCCACCCAGTCAACCATCGACTGAAAACCAAACAATTAATCTGCAAATCAACCAGCCACCCGATCGACAGACCATCCATCAAATCATCCATCTATTCAAACATCCATCCATGATTCGTCTAACATCTATCCTTCCATCTATCAATGCACCCATGCATCCGTTCATGCATCCATTTATCCATCCATCCATCTATCCTTGCATCCATCCATCCATCCATCATTCTATTATCCATCTAATCATCCATTCATCCATGCTTCCACTGTGCCTTCCCTTCTTCCGTCTATCATTCCATTTGTGCTACCGTCGAGTAATCAGTCTGGCAATTTGCGTCGGCTCATTAGCATTTAGTACGCAACAAGGCGGGAGGATTATCTTTGCTGAATAATAGAAAATTGCCCCATGTAATTGATCCCCTCTGCACTTGGCTCATGGTGGACTGACATGGTGGGAATAGCTCACGGGTGCTCATTTCCGACACGGCACACTGGCAATGGGGTGTCATGAATCATTTTCACCAGCCATCTTGCCTTGCTGTCAGCTCTGCAATGGGCTGTCTGTCTGTCTGTCTGTCTGTCTGTCTGTCTGTCTGTCTGTCTGTCTGTCTGTCTGTCTGTCTGTCTGTCTGTCTGTCTGTCTGTCTGTCTGTCTGTCTGTCTCTGTTTCTCTCTGTCTCTGTCTCTGTCTCTGTCTCTCTGTCTCTCTCTCTCTCTCTCTCTCTCTCTGTCTCTCTCTCTCTCTCTCTCTCTCTCTCTCTCTCTCTCTCTCTCTCTCTCTCTCTCTCTCTCTCTCTCTGTATATATAAATATATATATATATGTTAAAAAAAACACCAAATCCTGTCCCCCTACACACCAAATCTGTCACACGAGGGTGTGGGTGTTGGGTGAGGGCGCAGTAAACACTCGTGCCATGTCACCATTATTACTGCAATGCTAAGCCAGGTCTTGTACAAAATGGCGTTCGTCCAACTTTTGCTAGGCAACAAGCAAACAGGCGCAGTAATTCAACACTAAAATATATGCGCTTCCATTTTGAGCAAGTCTCTTCCTGAATGCACGGCTCACCAAGATTTCATCCGTCGTGGAATTCGCAAATGAAATCGTGAACGGTTTTCCTCCCTCTGTGTTCAAAACACACAATCAAGTAGTTTTCGATACCGCGTATGTCAACGGCGATTTAAGTTTGTCACTTTAACTTGTATGCTTGATATAACTAGAACAAAATGTAGGTTATTTCGATCACTTTGCTCTTTTATCAGTGTCTTCCTGTTTAACTTATCTCTTGTTATGGGAAGGACTTGTGCATAGCAGTGACTCCAAGACACTCTGGGTTCGAGCCACTTCCGTGCCTTCTGCACTCCGTCCCCCGCCCCTCCCCCCCCCCCCCCCCCCCCCCCCCTTCCTGCCTCCTTTTCCCTCCAATTTCTCCCCTTCCTTTCCCTACCCCCCTATTCGTCACCCCATTCCACCAACCCACTCAGCCTGCCTCTCTCTTTCTTTTTTTTTAACAGCAGTGGCAGCTTCAGTCAGTTTTATGACGTTCTCAATGGAACAAGTGTTTCCTTCGAACTCACCATCCGATATTTGCTGCACTGGCTGTAGCGCACAGCCGGGGTCGCTCTATGCCCACCTTGGCTGGAACCCCTGGCTGCAAGGTTACCGGGGTCTGATCCTGTAGTTCAGCATTCAACGAAGGGATGGCTCAAGAGATCGCCCTATTAATCCATCGACTCCGGAGTTTTCTCTGGTCCTGTATCCTCTTAGCGTCGCTCGGTCACTGTTAGTGCCGAAACCAAATACCCCCTTCCACGCTGGCCGGTCACTGTAGTGCCGGTGAGTGACCTGCATGGGTCTGGCCTCAGAATCCGTGTTTACCACAGAGCCTGGCCCTGACCGTGAGAACCTGTCCCTCTTTCCCACAATACGGTACATGCTGACGCATGCATTTACACATCTGGTCTCAGAAATACCCTAGATTTTCACTCTTATTCGAGATGGCATCGCAGGAGGAAGGAGAAGTCAAAATATATTCCGGCAGTAGGGGATCCCAGTACACTCGACTCCACAGGGAGTGTAGGGTTTTGGCACTACAGTGACCAGCCGGAGCCAAGGGGTTAATGAGTGTCGGGGGGGGGGGGGGGGGGGGGGTGTGTGTGTGTGTGTGTGTGTGTGTGGAACTGTAGGGGACAGTGATTTTTTTTTGGGGGGAAGGTGGGGGTGAGGGGTCGTGTGTTTGAGGTATTTGATAATAATTGTGAGAGTGGTGGTGGTAGAGGTGATGGTAAAGGGAGATGACTGGAGAAATAGATGATGGTAGAGATGGCGGTAAGGATGACGGTAGCTCGTTTAGGCGGGTTTCGCAGGACGATGGATCGATATGCTATCCAAAGCAATCAAAAAGGCATTTCCGGTCTTTAAAAAAGTGATTGCTGTAATCATGCGCAATTTCAAATCAGTAAGTTCTTGTAATAAACCCGTTTCAAAAACCAGACGCCGTCTGCTTTTTCGTCCCATTTTTGATGACAATTCCTGTATTATTACAGCGCTCACTTTAAATAATACCGGAAATGCCCTTTGGTCTGCTTTGGATTGCATATCCAATTTCTGTGAAACCCACCTGTGGTGGTACATACAATGGAAGAGATAATGGTGATCGTGGCGATAGTTGTGTGACAAAAGGATTGCGGAAGTATCATTATTGTGGTGGTGCTGATGGTAATAGGGTAAGTGGTGGCGGTGATGGTAATAGGGTAAGTGGTGGTGCTGATGGTAATAGGGTAAGTGGTGGTGCTGATGGTTGCAGTCAAGGGGGCGGCGGTGATGGTCATAGGGTAAGTGGTGGTGCTGATGGTAATAGGGTAAGTGGTGGCGGTGATGGTAATAGGGTAAGTGGTGGTGCTGATGGTAATAGGGTAAGTGGTGGTGCTGATGGTTGCAGTCAAGGGGGCGGAGTTAATGGTGATGACGGTGTTGCTGTTGGTGGTGAAATTTCTTGAGTTGGTTGTGGTTGCTGTGGAGGATATGCTGGTAACGGTGGTGATAGTGATGGCGGTGGTCGTGGTGATGGTGATAGTTGTGGTGGAAGTGATAATGGTGGTGGTAGTTGTGATGGTGGTTTGGTGGTGATAGTGGTAGTAATAGTGATGGTGTAAGTTGTCGTATTGGTGATGTTGGTGGCGGTTTCTAGTGGTGGTGGTGGTGCTAGAAATGGTGGTGGTGATAGTCTTGGCGTTGTCGTGATGATGGTGGTGTGCTAGCTGCGGTGGTGGTGAAGGTGATGGAAGTGATGTTTAGGTGCTGCGCTGGTTGTGGTGTTGGTAATGGTAGTAGTAGTGGTGCCGCTGCGTCAGAAATCTTCGTGCAAAGATTGCTTTCATCAGCCATCTTCACACCTACACCCACAACTCCTGAGCATCGGTCGTCTTTGCTCGCAAAGAACGAGCGACAACGACAACCACTACTACTACTACTACTATTGTTACGACGACATTATGGTGGAAGTAGTGGTCGTAATAGTAGAGAGTGTAGTGGTTGCGAAGATAGTTGTGATGGTGGTGGAAATCGTGATGGTGTTGGGAGTAATGGTTGTTTTGGTAGTTATAATGGTAATGGTGATGTGGTAGTGGTGTTGGTGTTGGTGGTAGTGGTTGTGTTGGTAGTGGTAATGGTGGTAGTGACAGTGGTAGTGGTGATGGTGGTAGTAGTGGTAGTGGTAGTGTTGTAGTGGTAATGGTGGTGGTTATTGTGGTGGTATTAGTAGTGTTAGTGGTTGTGTTGGTAGTGGTTATAGTGGTGGTAATTGTGATGGTGTTGATAGTAGTGGTAGTAGTTGTGTTGGTAGCGGTAATGGTGCTAGTTATGATGGTGGTGTTGGTAATAGTGACAGTGGTTGTGTTGTAGTGGTAATGGTGGTGGTAATAGTAGTGGTGATGGTAGTAGTGGTAGTGGATGTGTTTACAGTGGTAATGGTGGCAGTGAGGGTGTTAATGGTGCTGTTGATGGTAATAGTGGTTGTGTTTGTAGTGGTAATGGTAGTGGTAATGGTGGCTGTGTTGCTAGCGGTAATGGTGGTAGTGATAGTGGTAGTGGTGGAACTGGAAAGGAGGTCTAGAAAAAGTGTGGGGGTGGAGGAGAAAAAAAAAGAATGCACTCGTCACACTTCTGAGGGATGGGAAGTGGGACGGTGAGACGGGTTGGGGGGTGAGGTTGGGGGTGGGGGAAGAGTCGAGGTGAGATTGTAGGTGGGCGAAATGGAATAGATGGAGGTGGAAGATGGGCTGGAGGTGGGGGTGCACGAGATAGTTCAGCGTTGCTAAGTGTGCTAAGCTGTAGGGTGACGAGTCGAAGTCGTGACGGGGGTGGAGGGAGGGGGTCTGTTGGGATATGCAGCCGCTATTTCCAACTACTTCCTTGTTCCACTGCATAGGGTTACCGCTCTTTCTTCCTCAGCGCGTCTGAATGGAGCTCACTGCTACGCAATAGGTCAACTTTGTCCTCGCAAGTTCACAACGTACATCGTCTGCAACCAGTTCAACACACGTGCAAGCTTCCACCCTCCTCGTCGTACTACAGGTGGGTGCTCTTCGTCTTCATCCTCTTCGGCTCGTTACTCGCTCTGGGCTCACTTTCTTCGATTCAATTGTTGTCCTGTCGTCTGTTGGTCCTGGTGATATACCTGCTCACTGCTGACGTTGGGTCGGGTTAGGTGTTCGTGTCGTCCGATGGCATGTCATTAGCATAAAACACGTTAGAGCATAGGCTTCGCTGCTTAGAGATGACCGACAGAAATCGTTACTTAGTGGCGTTTTGAGTTTGAGTTTAGGTGTGTATGTATGCAAATGTGCATGCTTGTAGTAAATAGCGTGCTGGAGTGAGAATAGCGAGTGCATGCGTGGGCGTGTGAACGAACGAGTATGCACGTGTCAGCTTACAAGTGCAGTTCTCTCTTCATGCGCACAGGTACGTGTGAGATTGCGCGCGTGTGTGTTAGAGAGAGTGAGAGAGAGAGAGAGAGAGAGAGAGAGATAGAGAGAGAGAGTGTGTGTGTGTGTGTGAAAGAGAGAGTGAAAGAGAGAGAGAGTGGTGAAAGAGAGAAAGAGAGTGAAAGAGAGAGAAAGAGAGAGACAGAGAGAGAGGTGGGGGGAGAGGAAAGAGAGAGAGAGAGAGAGAGAGAGAGAGAGACAGGCAGATTGAGAGAAAGAAAGACAGGGAGACAGAGATTTTAAGAGTGTAAACCTAAGGTCAGGAGTAGGCAACGTTCCACCTTACAAGTGTTTAGTAGACATCCGGTAAACATAATCTAAAAGCGAAACTCCTACCGACACGTGCATATACGTGTGCATTCCTAGTGTGCTCGGTCCAACAGAATCACAATGACTATTAACTGGCCGAAGTCGAGGTACCCTGGCCCATTCTAAAACATGTCAATGCACTGGCCAGATTTGGTTTCTGAACCACACTGCTACAGTGCGATGTTGTGTCATGTATCTCACAGTGTAAGCAGCTGAAATAGAGACTTTCCTGGCGGAAAGCTCTGCCCTCATAGCGAGATTCACGCAATGAAGCTGTCCCACAATAATGTTTTATGATTGAATCAAGCACTTGGAGTCGACATACACTTCGTGCACCAAGCTGTAAAATCCCATTGGCAGTGGAAACTTTTTCGTCGAGGATAAAGGAAAGAGCAGTTGAGTTGGCCCGTCCAGATGTATACATACTTATTTCTAACCTTGGCGTGTCATCTCTGGAACAAGCATTGTGGGATGCATTTCAGTCCTGCAACTGAAACCTCAAGGTCGAGAAGCAAGAATAAACAAAACTACCGGTCTAGAATCGACGGAAACAGAGCGACAAGTTCATTCGACGCTTGTTGTTGTGATCACTCAAAAGACGAGATCGTTTGCAAAGGTTGTCCTGTTTTACTCCATAGAATGCTTCCCTTTTCCATATAGGGCTTTGTGAAATAAAGGGAAGTTTTATGAGACATCTGTAACTATTTCTGTAATCGGGGATTCATTATCTCTAGCATCATCACTACCACCATAACCATCTCTGTCACTACCACGTCTGCCATCACCACTTCCAGCTTAAATGTTACTACGGCTACCGTTACCATCGTTACTACCACCTTTGTCTCCTACGCTGCTACCACTGTCAGTAATCAGTGTCACCACCATCACCTCAGCAAATGCCACCACTGCCAACATAGCACCACGGCCATCACCATCACCTCAACCACCACCAGTGCCAACATAGCACCGCGGCCATCACCATCACCTCTACCACCACCACTGCCAACATAGTAGCCAACATAGTACCACGGCCATCACCATCACCTCTACCACCACCGCTGCCAACATAGTACCATGGCCATCACCATCACCTCTACCACCACCACTGCCAACATAGTAGCCAACATAGTACCACGGCCATCACCATCACCTCTACCACCACCGCTGCCAACATAGTACCATGGCCATCACCATCACCTCTACCACCACCACTGCCAACACAGTACCACGGCCATCACCATCACCTCTACCACCACCGCTGCCAACATAGTACCATGGCCATCACCATCACCTCTACCACCACCACTGCCAACATAGTACCACGGCCATCACCATCACCTCTACCACCACCGCTGCCAACATAGTACCATGGCCATCACCATCACCTCTACCACCACCACTGCCAACATAGTATCATGGCCATCACCATCACCTCTACCACCACCGCTGCCAACAAAGTACCACGGCCATCACCATCACCTCTACCACCACCACTGCAAACATAGTACCATGGCCATCACCATCACCTCTACCACCACCACTGCCAACATAGTACCACGGCCATCACCATCACCTCTACCACCACCACTACCAACATAGTACCATGGCCATCACCATCACCTCTACCACCACCGCTGCCAACATAGTAGCCAACATAGTAGCCAACATAGTACCACGGCCATCACCATCACCTCTACCACCACCACTGCCAACATAGTACCATGGCCATCCCCATCACCTCTACCACCACCACTGCCAACATAGCACCACGGCCATCACCATCATCTCTACCACCACCACTGCCAACATAGTACCACGGCCATCACCATCACCTCTACCACCACCACTGCCAACATAGTACCATGGCCATCACCATCACCTCTACCACCACCGCTGCCAACATAGTAGCCAACATAGTACCACGGCCATCACCATCACCTCTACCACCACCACTGCCAACACAGTACCATGGCCATCACCATCACCTCTACCACCACCACTGCCAACATAGTAGCCAACATAGTACCACGGCCATCACCATCACCTCTACCACCACCGCTGCCAACATAGTACCATGGCCATCACCATCACCTCTACCACCACCACTGCCAACATAGTACCATGGCCATCACCATCACCTCTACCACCACCACTGCCAACATAGTACCACGGCCATCACCATCACCTCTACCACCACCACTGCCAACATAGTAGCCAACATAGTACCATGGCCATCACCATCACCTCTACCACCACCGCTGCCAACATAGTACCATGGCCATCACCATCACCTCTACCACCACCACTGCCAACATAGTACCACGGCCATCACCATCACCTCTACCACCACCACTGCCAACATAGTAGCCAACATAGTACCACGGCCATCACCATCACCTCTACCACCACCGTCCCACTACATGATGTTTAGATCAGTAGTCTGTAGATTTGGGAGCGTTGTTTGAGTTTCAGATAATTCAGATAAATGTTTGCTGTGAGATCTTCTGATTCGTTGTTTGAGTGGAGAAAAGGAAAAGGGGAAATAAGTAAATGAAAATGTGCAAACTCAGCTCTGATCACTCGCATTTTCCTCTCCTGTAGATCTGCTTATTTTACTGGTCACCTGGCAAAGACGTTTTAGTTGAAAACTCTGGCATATTTTAAGTTTGTCTCATACCTCATTTGAGTTACTCAAGTCCTCGCTTCAACAAATGACGCAGCACTGAATGTTGAATTGTTATGTGTTTTAAATAGTCTTCGAGTGGTTCCTTTGCCTGAATACTAATTTCGTAATTTGACTGATTGAATGCATGGTCCATAGACTGCGTCACTCCACACATGCACACATGTTGCTAATTAAAATTCACAGCTGACCACATTTTGGCGCCGTAAATTGTCAATCATGAGATTACAGTAATCTGGGTGACTTTTTCATGCTGAATTATTGCAAAAATACATTGAATGATCTTAAAAGACGCCAATAGGTGATGAAACCAATGCTCATCTGGCAAAGTCTGCCGCTGTAAAGACCAGGCTGTCCAAGAGGATCTGAACCAACGGAAACCTCAAACGAAACACAAAGCACCAGGTGTACCAGGCACGTGTCCTCGGTACCTCGCCTTATGGCTGTGAGGCTGGGATCCCTCGCTCAAGACAAGAGAGGACGCTCAACAGCTTTCACCTAAGCTATTGCGCATCCTGGGCCATTCAAGAAAGGACAAGATGTAAAATAAAGAAGTCCTGAGACAGACTCATTTCATCAGCATTAAGGCTATGCTGAATCAGCGCCATCTGACCATGTCTACAGAATGGACCTCGGCCGTCTTTCAAAGCCATAGTTCATGGCGAAGCATCGGCTGGGTCCAGGCCCCCTTGTCGCCCACGCCTGTGTTTCAATGATATTTGCAACAGCAACATGAAACTAGCGGATATCAAACCGTGACAGATAAGCACTGATGGTAGAGGACTGAGACTCATGGAGTTACATGTAGATTCAGCAGGCATGTAGCTCTCCGAGAATCTGTGAACACCTCAGCCTGAGGAGAAGAGGCACATAATGAAACGGGTGGCGGCGGGCTTTACTCCCCACGACACTTTCAGTGTTCGAAAGCTAGCTTAAGCGTGGGAGAGACTGCAACTCGAGAATGGAGCTATTCAGCTGCGACCGCTCACCAGTCTGACTCCGATGACTCCATTGTCACTTGTGATAGGTGGTGGCCAGAGGGAGAACATTTGTACGTAGTGCGCGCATGCGTATATGCATAGGAGTTCTCCACATGGTGGCAACCTCTAAACATTCCCCTCATCATCTGAAACCCAAGGTGATGGAGCTTTCGAGGCCTGCTCCAGCAGGTCAACCACGGGCGACCCCAAACAGAAGTACGTACCACCTGGTGGTGTCTGCTGCAGTTGGGAACCTCTCCCTCATTTTGAACAACCTGCCTGAAGGATATCATCCTGTCGGGGCTGCGGTCTGTCCCATCTATGCAACATATTAAGTTTTGAATTATGGTACCTCCCGCTGGAAGTCACCTGCCTCATATGTCCAGTAAGTTTTTATAGTGTAAATATGTTTGTATGTAGAGAAAAACTGTACATACTACTTAGAACAACTGTTATAATTACTATACATCTTGTCATTGATCTGAAATCATCTTTAAAAATGTATTTATCGGTATATTTGAAACTGAGATGGGTCGTCGGCCTCAATAAAAGCTAATCAAGCAATCAATCAATCAATCTCTCTCTCTTTCTCTCTCTCTCTCTCTCTCTCTCTCTCTCTCTCTCTCTCTCTTTCTCTCTCTCTCTCTCTCTTTCTCTCTCTGTCTCTCTCTCTCTCTCTCTCTCTCTCTCTCTCTCTCTCTCTCTCTCTCTCTTCTATTGTCGGCCAAACCCATCATATATCTACTACTGATCTCCGGGGCAGCATAGACACTAAATCTACCATCGCCATTCTTCCATTTTCAACCCAGCAAGGACTAACCATTGAAGAGGATGTTCTCGAACATATGAGGAAACGAGTGTCTGACAAAGTGTTCAACTGCCAGCGAAATATCGACGAGCTGCAAGAAGAGATTGCCGTCGCTGCCGCTCCCCGACGAAGCCAGGGCAATAATGTGGATTCAAAGTCACGACAGAGGTCCTCGTACGGCATCCTGATTCCCGAGAAACTCCTCATCACAAGGACGACCACACTCCACCAACTGATGATCCCGAGAACCACCCAGGTCGTGACGGAAAGCGACCTTCATCGAGACGCCGTGCCAGGGATGACGACAACGCAGACCAGCTTCATGGGCGAAGTCTGCATGCAGCAATAAAACACCAGACCGCACGAAATAATTATTCGAAGTGCTCGGAAGTAGTGCAGCTGACAGTGTCGATTGTTCTTCGCGGACATTCCATAACTGGATTCCAGTTTTATTTTCGATTGCACGTGCTTGTATTGTGTTATTTCCTTTTCATTGTAATCTCTCTTTCGCGCGCCCTTTTTGCACGCGAAAATATCAAACACGCGATCCTGAAGAAATCTACTTATTCTTTGTGCGTTTGTTTGCAAAGGTATTGAAATCCTGAAATGAATATTGCGTAGTTAAGTTAAACTATTATTGAGTAAATGCATTACATCTTTGCATTTCCTAAAGTTTTTCCAACAAAACTTTTCATGAAAATGCTCAATCGTCGACGCATTCGTCTATTGTAGATCTGATGGCCTCAGGCAGGAATGCAGCACCGATATGACTACCGCAAAGATAGAGAGGGCTTGGTAATAAACCCCCGCGGTGACGGCCGAACCACACTGGAGGGGGCCTACTGAGCGAATGGTTTCATTGAAAGGACTGTCGAGGCACTACATACGAAATATTTTACTTCAATCTGGAACACAAGATTATTCCGCATCCTGCCAAGACTGCGTGATCTTCTATCGTCAAATGCATTCCTCCGGTCCACTTTCGTGCCGCAAATTCCTTTCAGCAGACAGCATGGACTAAACTCGTCCTGGCCAGGCTTTACGCTGGAATCCAGGGGGGGGTGGGGGCGGGGGGGGGGGGGGGGGGGGGGGGGAGAGGCTGCTCAGGGAAAACCACAAAGTGTCAGAGGAGAAAGGGAGACGGGCAGCAGGGAAAACCCCGCGGAAAAGTTAGAAAGAGTTTTTTAAACAGGTTGGTGGCGAGGTTTTGTTGGTAGGTAGACAGATGGAAAAAACGGACGGACGGATGGACGGACAGATTGACTGATGGATGAATAAATGACAAGTTTGAAACTTTTTGTTCCACATTATAGGGAACTGTTTACATACTATCAGAGCGCTCACTTTTGATGTACATTTATAAAACTTCTTTTAAACGATTCGTACAGAAATGCTATGAATATTTGAAAAGAAAAGAAGCCAGATGCTCCTTATCGAGTCAGCGAGATTCACAACATTAGCAACACACACATAACATAAGCAACATGCACGCAGCATGAGCAACATGCACATAGCATGAGCCACATGCACACAGCATAAACAGCATGCACACAACATCAGGAAAACCGCACACCGCAAACCCTGGTTTACGGGTAGTTGAAGCTGGTCCATGAAGGAATGTGAGGAAATTCCTTGTTGTGTATCAGTCAAAATCGAGTTAACTACATCCTCGTGGGTGCACCAAAGCATTATAATCCCAAGTCACTACATCTGGCGTAGGCGAGAAAACACTAACTTTAAGGAAAACCGCATCTTTTGATCCATTCAAAGGTCGCACTGGTCACGAGCAATTTCTCGTGAAAGGAAAAGGTTTGCCGGTATGTCAGACTGGGGAAAATGAACGGTTGCTGAAGCATAAAATAATACGCTATTTTGATTAACCGATCCAACAGTTTCTTAGATGACATTAGGCTCAATTACAATTTTCAAAGGTAACCCTTCACCACAAAATGAATATATATGATATGTCAGACATGTTGATATATTGTACCACCACAAACGTCTTTTGAATTGCCTTTAAAATGATATGCAGCACATGACCACATATTTTGTCAATGAGTCAAAGACGAGTGGGAAGAAAAAACTCAGTTTCTAAATCGAGCTCAAGCAGTAAGGGGATCAGTCCGATGCAACCACCTCCAAGAATTGTTGACCCACTTCGATGTCTCCTATTCGTTTCCATTCTAAAACATCCAGTACAAAAAAGCCAGAATAGAACTAGAAGGGAATTCCCCCGTGACCTCAAGCGCTTACGTCACATCACGGCGTTGGCGCTCTGTTTAAGACCTGTTTTATTTGAGCAACGCTTACGCCTTCTTCGACGTAGTAGCAATTTTATCTGACCAATCAGAACGCAGAACCAGACCGAAGCTGCGTCCTGATTGGTTAGATAGGATCGCTACTATGGCGAAGCAGGCGTAAGCGTTGCTCTTTTAAAACAGGCCTTTATTACTTGACGGAGGTGAAGGTACCACATTCAGCGTTGTTGTTGTTGTTGTTGTTGTTGTTGTTGTTTCTGGGGGAGCTGCTTATTAGTTCCACAACTTAATCTTTTAAAACTCTTTTCATGGCCCTTAGAGTAATAATTTGGACTGAAAAACCTACAGAGGCACATATATTCATGATGAACCCTTCAACAGAACCATGATCTGCAGATGGATATCTTGGACATTAACTTCAATGTCTACGATGTCTCAAAACCAGCACGTGTCACGCGACACTCCGTACGTGATGGAGGGTCACAGATGAGTAACGTCTACACACTGGCAGTGCAGACTGACTTTGTCAGAGACTTCAGTAGGCCAGTGGTTAGGGCACTTAGACGTCCACAGAAAGTCGTGGGCTCGATCCCCGCTTGAGATGTGAAAGTTGTCCACTGTATGTCCTGCAGAGGGATCGGCTCTGTCTTATTAGGAAGTTACACATGAGCAACGGTTGTCACCGAGGTCAGGAGTAATCGTACTTCTGATTTAATCTGAACTGGTTCCAAAAGAGTTTCCAGGCCTACACCTTTTCGAATGACCTGTCTCACGCGGTGTGACTAGATTCACACGATGCTATGTGCTAATAGTCGTATTTTAATCAACAAATACAGACAATCTGAGAAGACATTACAAAACTGCAGGAGAAAGGAAGGCAATAGCAAATACAGGCGCATACATATACACGCATCAGTGTCAGAATGAATCGGAGAAAAAAACCTGTACATTCATATATCATATACGCATTCAGGCATCTACATATATACATGTATAGTAAATTGCTTGCATGCCCTCATGCGCACGCACACATAGTCACGCGCTTGGTGTGCGGCACGCGCGCACACACATAATTGCACAATAATGCGCGGCCGCACTTTTACACACACACTTTTACACACACCACCCACACACACACAACACACACACACACACACACACACACACACACACACACACACACACACACACACACACACCAAACAACACACGCACGCGCGCGCATTTTTGCACACAAAAAGACATACATTTTTACACACACAGACACACACACACACAACACACATACACGCGCGCGCGTACACACGCTTTCTGATGAATCGGAAACAGGAAAATCCTTATTGGAGAAATGCCACCACGTGCTAACTGCCTCTGCGTAGATACTTGGACAGTCGCTCTGAGTGTGAGCATGCGGACGTGCGACCATTATCTACCGTTGCCCTGCCGGAAGGTGGCGCTCTGTCTTACCTTGCAAGGTGTGGCCTCGCTGTCCATAGGTTTTCGAGGTGATATATGCGCACAGTTTGGCTTTCCAGTGCACTATGCATTAGGCCTCACACGTACATGTAGATGTCCACAAACTCACATATAACAAATTTCGACACGGCTGACATTATCATGTGAGGATTTTAGCGCGCACTCAAACAGGAGGGAAAATGGTAGGATATATATGCTCAGTGTCATTTCTTACTACCTTTTAAAAAATTCTTTTCCGGTTGGACTTTTTAAAGAGCAACTTTTAAAGCTTTATATGATCATTTGTAGCATCGTGCAAGGCTACTGTAAATGATCGGTGACTGTCAGTTCACGAAACGTTCTACCTGGAACAGTGATGTAGCGTTATATTATGGGAATCTGTAGTGGGCTGCATATGAACCTACTACACGGTAGTAGGCATCTAAATCGGAAGTTTGCCACTAAATTGCGAAGTAAGGTCTGCATGAAAGCTCACTACGCGTAGTTACCTCCTAAGTTGGCCACTAAACAACCCAAAATTTAGTGGTGGTCTGTGTCAGCACTACACGGCTAAGTAGCCAACTATTTGCAAATTTCAATGGCCGACGTGTTGCCGGTTCGCTCAGAAAACGCTCTATTTCGGGATACTAGCAACCCATCCAAAGAAAATATAAGCCATGCTCAGCATTAATTTATCAAAGCTGTATGTTGAATGCATCTGTAGGTCGTGAAAGCTTTTAGATTTTACAAATCTAATGCAGGTCGACGAATCCACGCTGAAGCATGAGTTACCCGTTGCCATCGGTCACGGCGTCATCCGCCATCCTTCCGGCGGAAGGATGACGGATGACTGATGACGCTTCTCTGTAATACGCCGTGACCGATGGCAACTGGTAACTCATGCTTCAGCGTGGATGCGTCGACCTGCATTAGATTTGTAAAATCTAAAAGCTTTCACGACCTATAGATGCATTCAACATACAGCTTTGATAAATTAATGCTGTGCATGGCTTACATTTTCTTTGGATGGATTGCTAGTATCCCGAAATAGAGCGTCTTCTGTGCGAACCGGCAACACCTCGGCCATTGAATTGTGCAAGGAGTTGGCTAGTTCACCTCTTGTCGTGACCTCTACGCATGCGCATTAGATGGGATATCCCAAGATAATAATCTGGGTCATTACTTCGTTGTGGCGACCAATTAGCGTCTCATGCAGACCTTACTGTCATAGTTGGGAACAACTCAAAGTTGTGAACAACGAAGTAGACAACTACGACGTAGTTACCACCTAACATAGTAGGTTTATATGCACCCCACCACTGGAAACGGAGAAGCGTTCAAGCCCGCTTTGAAACGCATCGCGTTAGCAAGTTGAGTCCTAGGTCCCCAGTATTTCACACGATGACTACCAGCTCTTTCTACTTGTGTAATGTAAGGTCAGACCAGTGGGTTGAATCTTTGTTCTGCTATAGGCAAGACGTGATGTATATGCATGTAAAGAGACGTATTATATTGCGACTTAATTCGTAGACATCTCAGGTGTCAACATTGAGTACAGCAAGCTTGGCTGATCAACGTGTGCGTTTCTTTTGTCGAACTTTTTGCTCGCTGAAAAACGTTTTTAGTCTGTCAGTACTTGTCATGGCATGATGGTTTTTGTAAGACGTCAGTACCGCACAGAGCAATGCAACCATTGTATGCAATGAAAAAGAACCCTCAGGCTTATCTGCGTCATTTGAGTTTCGGGTGAGAAACTCTCAGCCGGTTGTATCTGGCTCATGCTGTTCTTTACTCTGTACTCTATTCAGTAAACATTTGCAAAGTGTGTGTGTGTATGTTTATATGTGTGTGTATGTGTGCGCGTGCGTGTGTGTGCGTGCGTGTGTATGTGTGTACGCGTGTATGAGAGAGAGAGAGAGAGAGAAAGAGAGAGAGAGAGAGAGAGAGAGAGAAAGATTTGCAGCACATATCACGGTACTGTTTCTTAAAAAACATTCGAGTAACTGGTACCAGAAAACAAAGCAATCCGATTAGGATTTTTCTTTTTTTTTCATGCCTTTAGACAAAACCAGAAACTTCAAACATTGGCGTTACTATCGGATTAAGTGTGAACAGTTACTTACAAATGGCGCTTCATCTCTCTCTCTCTCTCGCTCTCTCTCACACACACTCTCTCTCTCGCTCGCTCGCTCTCTCTCGCTCTCTCTCACACACACTCTCTCTCTCTCGCTCTCTCCTCCTCCTCCTCCTCCTCCTCCGCCCGCATCCTCCTCCTCCTCCTCCTCCTCCTCCGCCTCCTCATCCTCTCCTCCTCCTCCTCCTCCTCCTCCTCCTCCTCCTCCTCCTCCTCCTCCTCCTCCTCTTTTCCTCCTCTTTCCCCCCCCCCCTCCTCCTCTCCTCCTCCTCCTTTTCTTTCTTCCCCTCTTCTTTCTTCTCCTCTTCCTCCGCCTCCTCCTCCTCCTCTTCGCCCTACTCCGCTACACTAGCAGGAAATGGAAGAGTGGAGGACACATATTTAATAAAAGCAACTACAGCGAGTGAAAACCAGAAGAAAGAAAGAACTATAGGCCCTACTGAAGCAACATCTGTGAACAACTGTTCTTTTTGTTGGATATCGCATATTTAAAGACATCAAGAGCAGAGTTTTTATCCTTTTATTTCCTTTAGAGGCACCAATCTCGAATCAAAGAAACCGCGGGTTTGCAAAAGAGATTTCAAAAGAGAATATAATAACTATAAACTAGTGTTGGAAAAATAACAACGGGAATAGTTCGTGGGGAGCAGACGTGGCTGTGGAGTCATTTACTGGTCCCCAAACTTTATATCAAGGAATTCATTTGTCTGGCGATGTTACCGGGTCGAGAGAGGTCTCTGCCAGTCATTCAGTGACGATGCTCAAGGTCAGTTGCAGTGTGCGAGAAGCTGTGTGTGGGAAAGACGAGCCTCTCGTGTCTGTTTTCCAACCCCGCGGTCTTCCTGTTTCGAACACGTGACCTCTGCATGGGGTAATGTATGCTCTAAATAGCACGGACAGACACGTCCCCCCGTTTTCCCTGCCCAGATTAGACTTGCCCCTTTGTTGTGCTGGCATGGACTTGGCCTAATAATGTGATGTGCGTGAGCTTCAAACTGTCAGATTGCTGTCAATAGCCGCGCACGTCCAGTGAAAAGAGGAGGCAACGAGTCTTCCCCTCAGTTCGCCTCTATCTCGTACTTCAGTCGCTTTCTCTACCCCCACTCCTTCCACCCCCACTCCTTCCACCCCCACCCACCCTACCCCCGTTCCCAGACTGAGCTCTCCTCGGCTCTTATCTACTCCCCTGTTTGGCTCTAAATGGACTTGGAAAAAAGTGAACACATCAACACCATCTCTCTCTCTCTCTCTCTCTCTCTCTCTCTCTCTCTCTCTCTCTCTCTCTCTCTCTCTCTCTCTCTCTCTCTCTCTCTCTCTCTCTCTCTCTCACGCATCTCATGGGCACACGTATACACATTAGCACACACGCACGCATTCACACACAACAGAGTTACATGTATATCCATACATTTTCATATATATATACATATATACATAAACGCGCAACCATGCACACACCCCAACTGAGACTTCGTCTGAATGCCAGTATACAAATAAGTGTGACTGCTCATTAAAAACAAGAGGGAGGAAATTCTGCAAGTCTCACATGTGCCTATGCATGTTATTTTCGGAGCTGTTATCTAGTCTCTTTGCCACAATTTTCGAGATGTCTCTGTAAGGTCTACTGCAAGTAACTGTCGTACTTAGTCCTGAACAGCCACTTGAGTGGAAGTTGAGCACACACATCTAAGAAGAAGGTTGCGAAAGTATTCGAAACCCGCCACCAAAAAGTAAGACCTACGTCATCCTGCTTCATTTCGAGATATTGGTCAAGTGAGAGGGGTTAGGATGTTAGTATTGAAATCTGGACAGATTTTGGAACCTACATCCATTTGTTTACACCACAATGTCGTTTTTTAAAAATAAACCTTTCCACTGGCGTGCTTCCAGCATGTCAAACAAGCCGATATATATCACTTTCAAAATGGCCGCCATGATGAGCGCAAACACATTACCTAAACTTTACAATTCAATTTCTCAAAACGCCATACCAGAGGGTACTCGTCTTCAATAGCTCATAAGGTTGTCACTATTTTCCTTTTTCGAGAGTTATTTTTTGCAGTAAAGGAAAATGTCTCTACTTCACGACCACAGAATTTCCAAAAGTGAACATCCGCCTAATCAAGTTCTGGGTGGTCACATTGTGCTTTCTTTCCCTGTAAGAGCTGACTTTGCCTTTGGGAATGTGCCGGTAGTATTTTCGAAGCAAATTTTGTCGTCCTGACGTGCTACCCGTATGTATTGCATACATTTATTTGTAATCATGCCTTTTCCAGGAGTTTCTGAGAAAATGCCCATTTAACATATTTTCGCCATTTTCTTGAGCCTTGGCATGACCTGACATATGGGAATGGTCAATTAAAAGAGTATGCAGAGAAAGTTTCTAATAGATACTTGGTGACAGTGCAGTGTGTAGTTTCCGAGACTACTGCAGCATTAACGTTTCTTTCAAACAGATACTACAACTCCAACTCCAACTCTTTTATTTAGGCCAGACGCCCGTAACGTGACAAGAAACAAAAATAAAACTAGCGAACCGAGTTATCAGTTCATCTGATGGACAATCAAAGATCAACTCGAGGTAGTGCGCTCATGCTCTCGAGTTCCTTGTCTCTCAGAGTTAACGCATAATGTATAATCATCGCTACGTCCCTAGTTAAACTTTGATCCGATCCCTCCATCAAATACATACATCCCGTTTGGGTGTGACTCTTCAGATGCCGTATTATCCCTCCAGGTTTACTGGAGGTCCTCACAGCTTTATCTGTCTGTCTGTCTGTCTGTGTGTGAGTGTGTGTGTGTGTGTGTGTGTGTGTGTGTGTGTGTGTGTGTGTGTGTGTGTGTGTGTGTGTGTGTGTGTGTGTGTGTGTGTGTGTGTCAGTCCCGACTTAATGGCCGATATCTCAAAAACTACTAAACGGATTTCCTTGACATTTTGCACACTTACTGGAAGTTAGGTCCGATTGAATGTATCAAATTTTAAGAATCGAGATTTGAAAAGAAAGTGACTTTTTTACGTTTTGGTGTTGCAAAGAAGGCAAGGGACGGAACTCTGTCCCGACTCAAGGGAAGTTTTGGCATGTGTGACGTGATCATTTGACGTAGAATAACGTGACGTAATTTCTAGGAGATTGGACATTGGTGACGGAGAAAGAAGGATTTTTTAATCCCTCCAGGTTTACTGAAGGTCCTCACAGCTTTATGGATTAGCTCACTAGGTAGCGCGTCGAATATTGTTTTGTCGCTGCGACATGCTTGGTTGTAGGGGATGCGTGTACGGGTTCGAATCCGCACAGAAGCTTCTTTTTTTAAAATGTGCGTATGGTATTCGAGAGAGAGAGAGAGAGAGAGAGAGAGAGAGAGAGAGAGAGAGAGAGAGAGAGAGAGAGAGAGAGCCACCCCTCCCGTTGTTGTACTCGTGAGAGGTTGCGGGTTCGAACCCGATCTTTTTTTTGGTTTTTGTTTAATGCCAAAACCTGGAGGTTCAGTGCCAGCGGTTTTTATATATCTTTTCCTAAGGTCATCATAACAGGGCAAAATAAGAGGAAATGTTCTTCATTTTCATCAGTTGCACAAAAGGTGCACTTAGTATCCAAGTGCTGCTGATCGATATACTTCTTGTTTGACAGCAGATCATTAATTCCAAAGCGAAAACGCACAAAGGTATCCCGGAATTTCTTAATGTAAGACTAAATAGATAATTTTCTGTACCAAAATGATCTTTGAAAGAGAAATACCAATTATATCTGGCACTGGTTGTACATTTTTGGTTCTCGCAGACAGATAGAAAGACAGAGAGACAGGCACGCACTCGCGCGCACGCACACACACATACACACATATGCACACACATGCATACACACATACACACACGCGCACGCGCACACACACACACACACACACACACACACACACACACACATACACACACACACACACACACATACAGAGGCGGACGAACGGACTAACTGTCGAAGTCCGGCCGATACCTGACTCACTTTGTTTACCGGTAACCACGTGACAAAAACCAGCTGAGCATCTATCAAGCCAGTCTTGACATTTCAAACGCTGTTGTGGAGAGTTTTACAAATAGTCTTAAATCACTTTGAGGATTACAACATTGCCTCAAAGTTTGCAAACCGATGTGAACTCAAACACCAGGCCACCACCCACTTGAAAAGAGTGTTTCCCCTTACACACACACCCAGCTCCCCCCCCCCCCATCTCCCCCTCACCATATTCCCCCCACTCTCCCCCCTCTCGACCCCCACCCCCGCTTCCGTCCCCTCAAAAACCTGCATGTGTATTACTTAACTCGGAAATTTCGAAGTGCTCATGCGGAGTTTTTTTTATGCCAGCATGCACAGTGACAAACTAGGACCACCACAACCACCACCACGTGCACCTATACACACACTTACCACACCCAACACCCCACCTCTTCACAACCACACACACCACCAATCCTAAACCCATCACCCACAACCACACACCACCATCCACCACACAGCGCCTACCCTCACCGCCACCACCAGCAGCACCCATCCAATCACCACCCACCACCAGCACCACCACACACCCAGCACACCACTCGAAAAACTATCGCACACCATGAACACACAACCACACCAACAGTCACTGACCCTTCACCCACCACGCATCAACCACCACCAACCACCAGTCCCACCCACCAGCCAATCACCTCACCGCCAATCCATCCATCATCACCAACCCATCCACCACACCACCACCACAGCTCCTACCTTCAACACACCACCCATCCACCACCATCCCTCCTCCCACCGCCAACATTCACCACCCACCACCACCACCACCATCCACCAATCTCCTTCGACCACCACCACCGCCACCCTACTATCACCGCCCATCGACCACAACCCACAATTCTTCCTATCGCCAACCACCATACCACCACACAAACACCACCACCACCAAAGCAGGAACTACACCATACCACCAGCACCAGCACCCACCACCACCACCACCACCACCACCAGCAGCACCAGCACCACCACCACCACCAGCACCAGCACCACCACAACCACAACCACAAAAAGGCAATCTTCCAAAACTTCAAAATGATTAGTTTTGTGGTTAGGCCTGCCGCACAAATGCAAGGAAGTGAGCCGCAGTGTACCATATAGACTGTAATTGAACGAAAAAGAATACTTTGTGAAAGCTAACTTTCGAGTGACAAACACAAATGTCTCTGCCTTCTGTCCTTCTTGAGTTGACGCTAATAAACCATGTTCTTACTCTGTAAGCTCACTTCGCCGATGTTTGCGGCAAGTATCCTGAATTTCAGACTGCCGTTGTGACTGTCTGTCTGTCTGTCTGTCTGTCTGTCTGTCTGTCTGTCTGTCTGTCTGTCTGCCTGTCTGTCTGTCTGTCTGTCTGTCTGTCTGTCTGTCTGTCTGTCTGTCTGTCTGTCTGTCTGTCTGTCTGTCTGTCTGTCTGTCCATGTCGTCTGTTCTTTGTCTGTCTGTAGAGATACTGTCGCATGATCTGCGCTGTCGTGTCTGTCTGATGCTGTCACTTCTCTCTCTCTCTCTCTCTCTTTCTCCCGCGTGTGCTACATTACAAACACAACCGACACACATCCGCAATAAACGCACCAATGCCACACGTGCGCATAACACATAAACACCCGCACAATGAGAGGCGACGGAGACGAGAGAGAGAAGAGAGACGTCGAGACGAGAGAGCAGGAGAGAGAGAAGTACGACGAGCAGAAGACCTCGAGCTGGACTTACAGTGAGAGAGAGAGAGGGAGGGAGGGGAGGGAGGGAGGAGAGGGAGGGACGGGAGGGAGGGAAGTGGCAGGTGAAGGAGTTCTTTACCCAGGCGGCGATGGGAGGGAGGGAGAAGGGAGGGCGGGAGGGAGGGCGGGAGGGAAGGGAGGGAGGGATGGGGAGGGCAGAGGGCGGTAGGGATGAGGAGAGAGGACAGGGATGACCGGCAGAGAGAGACAGATGAGACAGAGAGCAGAGGAGAGAGGACAGAGAGAGAGACAGAGACAGAGAGAGACACAGAGAGAGACAGAGAGACGGAGACAGAGAGACAGAGAGAGAGAGAGCGAGAAAGAAAGAGAGATAGACAGAGACAGAGACAGAGGAAGGGACAGAGGAGGAGAGGAGACAAGATGGAAGAGAGAGACAGAGAGAGACAGAGATGAAGAGAGAGAGAGGACGAGAGAGAGACAGAGAGGGAGAGAGACAGAGGAAGAGAGAAGCGAGACAGAGAGCGAGACAGAGGGGAGCGAGAGAAGAGAGAGACAGCAGAGAGAGAGAGACACAGAAGAGAGGCAGAGAGAGAGAGACAAACACACACACAAAAGAGAGAGAACAGAGAGAGGAGAGACAGCAGAAGAGGGACAGAGAGAGGAACAGAGGAAAGACAGAGGAAGAGAGACAACGGGAAGAACGACAAAAGAGAGAGAGACAGAGGGAAGGCGGCCTGTGGACGGACGGACCAGACGCGGGACAGAGGAGGGAAGGAGAGAGAAAGAGAGAGAGGAAGAGAGGAGAGAGAGAGAGAGAGAAGACAGAGAGAGAGATAGAGAGAGAGAAGGAGAGAGGGAGAGAGAGAGAGAGAGAGAGAGAGAGAGATATTTTCTGCGCCAGTGTGTGCCGAAGAGTGCCTCAATGTCAACCTGTCCTTTCAACCAAGGTGTCACCACCTCAATGAGTTTATTCTTTGGTTGTGGAGTTGATCCATACCGAAATGAACATGCTTTGAAGAAACGGAATCTACGGCTCATGGAATCACAACACCCCCTTGTCAGTGTCATCACCTGAAATTCTCATTTGTAAACTAGACCTGAGCCAGGAGATGGTTATCCAAGGGCAAAGTAACCGAAGGAAGACCCAACGCCACTTTAAG
>JAWQFJ010011068.1:0-29095 GCA_034096865.1 Theodoxus fluviatilis
AACGAACGAATGAATGATTTATTGAATAGGCACCGGCCCCTTTCAAGTCAAGCAATGTAAGTTACAAGATCAATACATTTCCAAATATACAGTGTCAATATATTTGTAATTGACCAGTGTCAATTCTTACGAGGAAAATTACTTAAATATAAAAGCTGTCCGTCCTCGCGGACTCAAGCGCATCCTGTCTACGTTTGAATGCCTTGTACAAAAACATACTAGTTGCTCTTATTGTCTTCCTGTGTTTACTGGACATTAGGCGTTTTACCGGTTCATCGACGTTCGAATCTAACGAAGCAAATATGAAACGTTCCCTTAAATCGTACAATGTAGGGCAATAGAGTAGAAAATGGGTCTCTGTTTCTTCTCTTTCTCTGCAGAGCGGACACAAATTAATGCCATCACCTGTCGTGTATCTGTATTTGTGACTGAATAAATCCGTAATTCCCATCCTGAAACGTATATAAATATCTCTAAATACTTTTTTATCTATATCATACATTTTCTAAATCGCATTCTATAAGTATCTTTTTGATTTTGGTTGCCCAAAAATCTTCATTTTTCGGTGTACACAGCATCATCTGATAAACTCTAAAGGGTAACCTACTTTCGTCCATCTTCAAGATTTTAAGCCAGTACTTGATACTACGTAACTTGGCATTGATAGACAGAGGAAAACGCCCAGTGTCTCCATAGATCATATCATTAGGGGTTCGTGAAGAAACGTTAAGAAAACTTTTCAGAGCCTGTAGATGTACATTTTCTACCGTATGACAATCATCCATTCCCCAGATTTCAGCTCCATACAAAAGAATCGGCTGAATTTGTGCATGAAACAGTTTAAAATACACATCTGGTGTTACCTGTGCAATCTTTCTCAATGTCTTAGTCAACAGGAAAAGAGCAGCTCTTGCTCTGCAAGCCAAATCATTCTGTGTCTCTTTGGAGCATAATTTCGTCGAAAGTATGTTGCCGAGATACTTGTAATCTCTGACCACTTCCAGTTGTACGTCACCTAGATACCATCTTTCATATCTGGCCAAATATCCACCTAGTCTGTATACAACTACTTTCGTTTTGTCTGTGTTAATCTTCAGACCAAGTTTATCTGCTGCGCTTTTAAGACAGTTTAATTGATTTTGGAGACCAACTGTTGTATCAGAAAGCAGAGCGACATCGTCTGCAAAAAGGAGGGCACTTAAATCAGGTGTGTTGGGCAAAAGTTGTATACCATGCTTACTGTTTTCAGAAATCTCTTCAATCAGGGAATTAATTAGGTAAGAAAATAAGATCGGGCTGATTTTGCAGCCTTGTTTTAGTCCCGAGGAGCACTCAAAGAAGTCTGTTTGACCTTAGTATCGCACTGATCAGTACATGGCTATCAAAATATCTAAGATGTTCCCTGTAATCCCATTTTCTAGCAAAATTTTCCACAATATACTCCTGTCCACAGTATCAAAAGTTTTTTTAAAATCCACATAACCAATCTAAAGTGTTTTGTGCTTACACAAATATTTATCAATAATACCAAACAGAATGAATATGTTGTCAACTGTCCCATACCCTTTTCTAAAGCCCGCCAGTTCTTCTCGAATAAGATCATGCTGATCTGCCCAGTTCTGTAACCTGCAGCAAATAACATGGGTAAATACCTTACTGAAGGTGCTAGATAAAGCAATACCTCTGTAATTATCAGAATTGTCACTCGGTCCACGTTTATGGATGGACACAATGATAGCCTCCGACCAAACATGTGGAAACACACCATAATCAAATATAGCATTGAATAAATACAATAATAAAGGCAACAACAAATGTTCAGCTGATTTTAACATTTCAGCTACTACACCATCTGTGCCTGCATATGTCCCAGTTTTTAAAGACCTCAAAGCAGTTGTTATCTCTGTCCGTGTAATGGGTGAATTTAAATCGCTGTTGTCAAAGAAATTGATACTTCCAGGCTGCACGTGGCAATCGTGGTCAACGGATGACAGGCACGAAAACATACTCTTAAAGTGGTCATACAATGCTTGTAAAGAAATGCTACAAATAACTCGTGATTTTGTACTCAGCAGTTTAACTTGTCTCCAGAATTTTGTACTGTCTCTTATATTTGTACCCAGTGTATTACTTACATTCGCTCTGTACTCTTTTTTCTTATCCCTAATGGTCTGTTTATATTTGTTCCTGTACCAGATGTATGTTTTTCTATCTTCATCTGCCTTAGTAGTTAAGAAAATCCGTAAATATCGTCTGGCAGCTTTCTTGTCATTTGCACATTCTTTGTCATACCATCCTCTCGAATACGACTGAGCTCGTGTTTTAAACGTTTTTTTAATAGAAATTCTGCAGCCTGCACAAGGCATCCCGTTAGCGCCCCTGCAAACATTTTTATATCTAATTGTGATTCAATCTCCATTTCGTTGTCACTTAGTTCTGATAGACAGTTCTGATAGACAGTTCTGAAGATTCTGGATATACACATCAGAAAAAATAGCATCCCAGCAATTTTTGTGGTCTCGACAATGCTTCCATGTCCTTCCTCTTCAAGCTGATATGTGCATTACCCGGGAATTTTTAATTTCATTCTCTTTTAATTGTATATCCCGTTAAACTATTTTAATTATCAATTTTTCCTCTCTTTCCTCGTTATTCATGACGATAATTTTTTTGGTTGTGTTCATTTTTGACGAACCAAACGGAGAGGATTTTTCCTGTCATTGGAAAGGATGTTAAAGTAGTAGTAGTGGTGGTGGTAGTAGTAGTTGTAGTACATTGCAAGGGAGGCCACTCTGAGTTCTGCCAGAGACTGGTAAACGAGATGCTTGCTTACCTTGCGTGCACTGCTTTCTTGTTGTGTAAAAATCTTGTGATGGAAAGATTGATCAGTGAGGTGAAGTCATGCCAGACATAATGGCAGCAACAATTAGTGTTTGGTTGAAAGTTGAAGAATTTCTCTCTTTCAAAGCAAGACTCTTTCCTTCTTTTCTTTTTATTGTGTGTGTGTATGTATGTTTATATATATATACACAAACATATTTTGGTCTGAGTTCACTTGTAATGTTATTTTCTTTTGCAGATGATGAGGAGAAATTGTTGATGGCGAGCATCTTTGACTTTGTCAAGAACATGCAGAGGCTGAGCCTGACAGAGAATGAGATGGCTCTGCTGTCAGCAATCACCCTCGTCAGCGCAGGTATGCTGTCGCCCTCCCTTCCCTCTCCACCTTCGTAGAAAGTCAGTGGAATCTGCGACTAGTTTTCTCTACCACATGTGGCTTGTGGCCTTGACAAAAAGCCCAGCTGTGGATTGGAAAAGTTTCTGGTGAAGGATGCTGGTGCTGCTCTGATATCAAATGATGTTTGGCGACCAGTTTGTTTTTACCTTCACCGAGGAGGTTATGTTTTTCAGTCGGCTAGTTAGCTCTATTGTTTTTTGGCAGAATCATGATATAAGTTCAAAAGGGATTCCGAAAAAATTTGGTGCAAGCTTAGAGTTTCACCCAAAAAGCAATCTATTAAATTTTAGGAGGCTATCTGTTACCTTGTTTGGAATCACTACCATAACGAGAAATGTTATTGCCTAGGCCATAGGCCAGTGCAGCACCGAAGCTGCGAGCCAGCATAAGTGTTTCAAACTCCGGCACCACTAGCTGGTGCTAAAATGAATTGAACTTCATAGTGAGAGGCCTGGCTAGCAGAACATGCGGTCTGAATTATTCAGGCCATGGATGACCAGCTGTCTATTAAACCGCTGAAAAGTGTCAAAAACTAACGTTCACAAGTTGAGCGGAACATCTCAAATTACACAGGCCTCATCGCAGGTGTACCTCCATGAACCACTAGCAGTGCTAAAACTGTCATGCAGAACACACTGCCTGAGTTATACTGTGCGGCGTTGTGGTGTTCTTGGTGGAGGTTTGCCCTGTCTGAATGCTGGCTAGCTGCCCTAATGGAGGTTTGCCCTGTCTGAGTGCTGGCTAGCTGCCCTAATGGAGGTTTGCCTTGTCTGAGTGCTGGCTCTGTCTGAGTGCTGGCTAGCTGCCTTGAAGGAGGTTTGCCCTGTCTGAATGCTGGCTAGCTGCCCTAATGGAGGTTTGCCCTGTCTGAGTGCTGGCTAGCTGCCTTGATGGAGGTTTGCCCTGTCTGAGTGCTGGCTAGCTACCTTGATGGAGGTTTGCCCTGTCTAAGTGCTGGCTAGCTGCCTTGGTGGAGGTTTGCCCTGTCTGAGTGCTGGCTAGCTACCTTGATGGAGGTTTGCCCTGTCTGAGTGCTGACTAGCTACCTTGATGGAGGTTTGCCCTGTTTGAGTGCTGGCTAGCTACCTTGATAAAGGTTTGCTCTGTCTAAGTGCTGGCTAGCTGCCTTGATGGAGGTTTGCCCTGTCTGAGTGCTGGCTAGCTACCTTGATGGAGGTTTGCCCTGTCTGAGTGCTGGCTAGCTACCTTGATGGAGGTTTGCCCTGTCTGAATGCTGGCTAGCTACCTTGATGGAGGTTTGCCCTGTCTGAATGCTGGCTAGCTACCTTGATGGAGGTTTGCCCTGTCTGAATGCTGGCTAGCTACCTTGATGGAGGTTTGCCCTGTCTGAGTGCTGGCTAGCTACCTTGATGGAGGTTTGCCCTGTCTGAGTGCTGGCTCTGTCTGAGTGCTGGCTAGCTACCTTGGCGGAGGTTTGCCCTGTCTGAGTGCTGGCTAGCTGCCTTGATGGAGGTTTGCCCTGTCTAAGTGCTGGCTAGCTGCCTTGGTGGAGGTTTGCCCTGTCTGAGTGCTGGCTAGCTACCTTGATGGAGGTTTGCCCTGTCTGAGTGCTGACTAGCTACCTTGATGGAGGTTTGCCCTGTTTGAGTGCTGGCTAGCTACCTTGATAAAGGTTTGCTCTGTCTAAGTGCTGGCTAGCTGCCTTGATGGAGGTTTGCCCTGTCTGAGTGCTGGCTAGCTACCTTGATGGAGGTTTGCCCTGTCTGAATGCTGGCTAGCTACCTTGATGGAGGTTTGCCCTGTCTGAATGCTGGCTAGCTACCTTGATGGAGGTTTGCCCTGTCTGAGTGCTGGCTAGCTACCTTGATGGAGGTTTGCCCTGTCTGAGTGCTGGCTCTGTCTGAGTGCTGGCTAGCTACCTTGGCGGAGGTTTGCCCTGTCTGAGTGCTGGCTAGCTACCTTGATGGAGGTTTGCCCTGTCTGAGTGCTGGCTAGCTGCCTTGATGGAGGTTTGCCCTGTCTGAATGCTGGCTAGCTGCCTTAATGGAGGTTTGCCCTGTCTGAGTGCTGGCTAGCTACCTTGATGGAGGTTTGCCCTGTCTGAGTGCTAGCTACCTTGATGGAGGTTTGCCCTGTCTAAGTGCTCACTAGCTTCCTTGGAGGTTTGCCCTGTCTGAGTGCTGGCTAGCTACCTTGATGGAGGTTTGCCCTGTCTGAGTGCTGGCTAGCTACCTTGGCGGAGGTTTGCCCTGTCTGAGTGCTGGCTAGCTACCTTGGCGGAGGTTTGCCCTGTCTGAGTGCTTGCTAGCTTCCTTGATGGAGGTTTGCTCTGTCTAAGTGCTCACTAGCTTCCTTGATGGAGGTTTGCCCTGTCTGAGTGCTGGCTAGCTACCTTGATGGAGGTTGCCCTGTCTGAGTGCTGGCTAGCTACCTTGGTGGAGGTTTGCCCTGTCTGAGTGCTTGCTAGCTTCCTTGATGGAGGTTTGCTCTGTCTGAGTGCTGGCTAGCTACCTTGATGGAGGTTTGCCCTGTCTGAGTGCTGGCTAGCTTTCTTGATGGAGGTTTGCCCTGCCTGAGTGCTCACTAGCTACCTTGATGGAGGTTTGCCCTGTCTGAGTGCTGGCTAGCTACCTTGATGGAGGTTTGCCCTGCCTGAGTGCTCACTAGCTACCTTGATGGAGGTTTGCCCTGTCTGAATGCTGGCTAGCTACCTTGATGGAGGTTTGCCCTGTCTGAGTGCTGGCTAGCTACCTTGATGGAGGTTTGCCCTGTCTGAGTGCTGGCTAGCTACCTTGATGGAGGTTTGCCCTGTCTGAGTGCTGGCTAGCTACCTTGGCGGAGGTTTGCCCTGCCTGAGTGCTCACTAGCTGCCTTGATGGAGGTTTGCCCTGTCTAAGTGCTGGCTAGCTACCTTGATGGAGGTTTGCTCTGTCTAAGGGCTGGCTAGCTACCTTGATGGAGGTTTGCTCTGTCTAAGTGCTCAATAGCTTCCTTGGAGGTTTGCCCTGTCTGAGTGCTGGCTAGCTATCTTGATGGAGGTTTGCCCTGTCTGAGTGCTGGCTAGCTACCTTGATGGAGGTTTGCCCTGTCTAAGTGCTGGCTAGCTGCCTTGGTGGAGGTTTGCCCTGTCTGAGTGCTGACTAGCTACCTTGATGGAGGTTTGCCCTGTCTGAGTGCTGGCTGATGGAGGTTTGCCCTGTCTGAGTGCTGGCTAGCTGCCTTGGTGGAGGTTTGCCCTGTCTGAGTGCTGGCTAGCTACCTTGATGGAGGTTTGCCCTGTCTGAGTGCTGACTAGCTACCTTGATGGAGGTTTGCCCTGTTTGAGTGCTGGCTAGCTACCTTGATAAAAGTTTGCTCTGTCTAAGTGCTGGCTAGCTGCCTTGATGGAGGTTTGCCCTGTCTGAGTGCTGGCTAGCTACCTTGATGGAGGTTTGCCCTGTCTGAGTGCTGGCTAGCTACCTTGATGGAGGTTTGCTCTGTTTGAGTGCTGGCTAGCTACCTTGATGGAGGTTTGCCCTGTCTGAGTGCTGGCTAGCTACCTTGATGGAGGTTTGCCCTGTCTGAGTGCTGGCTAGCTACCTTGATGGAGGTTTGCCCTGTCTAAGTGCTGGCTAGCTACCTTGATGGAGGTTTGCCCTGTCTGAGTGCTGGCTAGCTACCTTGGCGGAGGTTTGCCCTGTCTGAGTGCTGGCTAGCTACCTTGATGGAGGTTTGCCCTGTCTGAGTGCTTGCTAGCTACCTTGATGGAGGTTTGCCCTGTCTAAGTGCTGGCTAGCTACCTTGATGGAGGTTTGCCCTGTCTAAGTGCTGGCTAGCTACCTTGATGGAGGTTTGCCCTGTCTGAGTGCTGGCTAGCTACCTTGGCGGAGGTTTGCCCTGTCTGAGTGCTGGCTAGCTACCTTGATGGAGGTTTGCTCTGTCTAAGTGCTGGCTAGCTACCTTGATGGAGGTTTGCCCTGTCTGAGTGCTGGCTAGCTACCTTGATGGAGGTTTGCCCTGTCTGAGTGCTGGCTAGCTACCTTGATGGAGGTTTGCCCTGTCTGAGTGCTGGCTAGCTACCTTGATGGAGGTTTGCCCTGTCTGAGTGCTGGCTAGCTACCTTGGCGGAGGTTTGCCCTGTCTGAGTGCTGGCTAGCTACCTTGATGGAGGTTTGCCCTGTCTAAGTGCTGGCTAGCTGCCTTGATGGAGGTTTGCCCTGTCTGAGTGCTTGCTAGCTGCCTTGATGGAGGTTTGCCCTGTCTGAGTGCTTGCTAGCTGCCTTGATGGAGGTTTGCCCTGTCTGAGTGCTGGCTAGCTACCTTGATGGAGGTTTGCCCTGTCTGAGTGCTGGCTAGCTACCTTGGCGGAGGTTTGCCCTGTCTGAGTGCTGGCTAGCTATCTTGATGGAGGTTTGCTCTGAGTGCTGGCTAGCTGCCTTGATGGAGGTTTGCCCTGTCTGAGTGCTGGCTAGCTACCTTGATGGAGGTTTGCCCTGTCTGAGTGCTGGCTAGCTACCTTGATGGAGGTTTGCCCTGTCTGAGTGCTGGCTAGCTATCTTGATGGAGGTTTGCTCTGTCTGAGTGCTGGCTAGCTGCCTTGATGGAGGTTTGCCCTGTCTGAGTGCTGGCTAGCTGCCTTGATGGAGGTTTGCCCTGAGTGCTGGCTAGCTACCTTGGCGGAGGTTTGCCCTGTCTGAGTGCTGGCTAGCTACCTTGATGGAGGTTTGCCCTGTCTGAGTGCTGGCTAGCTACCTTGATGGAGGTTTGCCCTGTCTGAGTGCTGGCTAGCTACCTTGGTGGAGGTTTGCCCTGTCTGAGTGCTTGCTAGCTACCTTGGCGGAGGTTTGCCCTGTCTGAGTGCTGGCTAGCTACCTTGATAAAGGTTTGCTCTGTCTAAGTGCTGGCTAGCTACCTTGATGGAGGTTTGCCCTGTCTGAGTGCTGGCTAGCTACCTTGATAAAGGTTTGCTCTGTCTAAGTGCTGGCTAGCTACCTTGATGGAGGTTTGCTCTGTTTGAGTGCTGGCTAGCTACCTTGATAAAGGTTTGCTCTGTCTAAGTGCTGGCTAGCTACCTTGATGGAGGTTTGCCCTGTCTGAGTGCTGGCTAGCTACCTTGATGGAGGTTTGCCCTGTCTGAGTGCTGGCTAGCTACCTTGATGGAGGTTTGCCCTGTCTGAGTGCTGGCTAGCTACCTTGATGGAGGTTTGCCCTGTCTAAGTGCTGGCTAGCTACCTTGATGGAGGTTTGCCCTGTCTGAGTGCTGGCTAGCTACCTTGATGGAGGTTTGCCCTGTCTGAGTGCTTGCTAGCTACCTTGGCGGAGGTTTGCCCTGTCTGAGTGCTGGCTAGCTACCTTGATGGAGGTTTGCCCTGTCTGAGTGCTGGCCAGCTGTGCATGGGCTAGGCTCAATCTTCCAGGATGGTCTGAACCCACGTTTAGATTGGAATGGTCTGTAGACGCCTCCCCTGGGTTTGTGTTGCTGGGTCAGAAGTGGCAGTGTGTGTGTGTGTGTTGGGAAGTCTTACCTAGGGACAGATGCGGAGAAGCTGTCTCTCAGCTTGACTGCACGCCTTGTAACATGTTTTAAGTACCGCTCTGCGGACAGAGGGTGAAAAGCCCACGCACTTAAGATAGTGAGAAGCAGAAGAACAATGATGCCGAGAATGGTTGATGATGTTGTTGTTGCCGTCGTCATCTTCATCGTTGTCATTGCAGACCGCCCCGGGCTCAAGGACCACGTGGACATCAGCAAGCTGAACGAGAAGCTGCAGGCTGCGTTGAAGCTGGAAGTTGGCGGAAGCCACAACGACGAGGGGGAGGTGCTCAACGCCATGTTGCAGCAGTCCTCAGTTCTACGATCACTGTCGGCGCACCACATACGCGTGCTGAATCGCTTCAAGGAGTCCTGTCCCGAGCTGGAGTTCCCCGCCCTCCACAAGGAGCTCTTCTCCAACGACTCGGTGGAAGCCTCATAGCCCAGTGGTCCCCTGCAGTGGTCGGAGAGAGGCAGAGGAGAGGAGAGGGAAGGAGGGAAGGAGGGAGGGAGGAATGAAAGCCAGAGGAGACTGACTGAGGAATAGGAAGGAGGGATGAAGGTGAGGGAGATATAACTGCAGCAGCAACAGCAGCAGCAGCAGCAGCAGTAGGAGAATTGGTTTCATGACTGTTACAAGTTGACAGGTGGAATCTGCACAAACAGGTGGTGGTACAATGGGAAAACCTATGTGAAAACTGGCCATGATAGGCAATGAGCGATGGTGGGTGGTGCGTTGTGCAAAGGAGAAATGTTTTAAAATGGTGCCACCTTCACTTGAGTTTCCAGATGCACCAGAGAGCTTTGTGCAAGTCACTCCAAGATTTTCTGAACCACAGCGGGCTTTAGGAAAACTCCTCCACTTGGAATGGTGAGGCAGTTGGGTGAAAGCAGTCATTGGACTGTGTTGATGGAGATTGATGCTGTGGATACTATTCCATCTGACTGTTTTGTTCTTGCGTAAATGTGAAAAAAATGGGGAAAATATATAAATGCATAATTCAGAAACAACAACTTAAATAAAGCTAACCCAATTGAAATAGAAATGTAGAAAACTTCAGTTTTAGTAGTGAAAATCACAAGGAAGTTAAAGTTACCCACCCACCCACCCACCCCCCAAAATGAAAAGAAATGCCCAAAACTGCAGCTTATGCTGTGAAAATCACTAGAGAGTGGTAGTTACTGTGAATGATAAGCAGCATGGACAGCAAAGACAAATCTTAAGCTCTTGAAAACAAGTACTGCACTGTCCTCGTCTTCTGTGAGGTGAGGTGGCTCTCTTGCTCGCAGTCCGCTGTTTTCAAAACTGTTGTCATGTATCAATCTTCGGAGGCAATTAGGATAACCCCTCCTGAAAGCCAGGTCCCACGAACCCTTGCTGTGGCTCCCTGTACACAACAGTAGGGGAAGTCTTCGCTGCTCAGAAGTTGTTCTCTTGAACTAACATTGAGCCCCTGTGCATAGAGAAGTCTGTAGTGTAGATTCTTGATTTACATTTTAGGTGTTTGCAATTTTTTTTAAGAGAAAAAACAAACCTTTTTAACCTGATAAGAACCACTGTAATTCTCAGTGGCATGTGGAAGCCGCCTTCGACACAGTCGTCCATTGTTTCCTCAGCCGCCATTTTGTTTTTCTCATGACGTAACCATGACAACCAAAAAATTTGTTCACAGATCTTCATCATCTGACTTTACCTACCCACACACCAACTTTCGGTCAAATCGGAGCACTTTGAGTTTTCGGCAGCCATCTTGTTTGTGCTCACTTCCGGTTACCATGGCAACACCATTTTTTTAACCCCACGTTGACCTGACCCTGGCCCACACCTAACTCCATACCAAGTTTCAAGTCGATCGGAATAAAACTGTGGAAACGTATGAGTGTCACACAGACACACACACAGACAGCGAAAATATATATGTGACCAGCCACGACAAAACCAGTGCTAAGTCCATTTTTGGACAAAATGGGGTTTTAATACTTTTGAATTCTGCATTCATTTTTGTTTGTTTTGATATGAGAATGAACAGTGTGAGTTAATTAGAATAGGAGTTACAGGCATTTCAAGTTGGGTACTGAAGCAGCTGTCATTTTGAAAAAACGGTCTTAGAAGATTTACCCTCTTCAGACATTAAACACCTTAGCAACGGTATTTCAAACTCCGTTTCCAAAAATAGCTGACCTTATTTTTCTTCGACATGCACAGAGCGGGAACGCCGAGAGAGCGGCCTTTCTAACGGTATATAACATGAAGGGGTTCTGCAAGGGTTTAGGTGTGTTTATTGCGGCTAAAATGAGGCAATTAACGCTAATTACAGGGAGCTTTTGAAACAATACATAACACAAAAGTCTTTATTTTACCATCAAAATATAATTCTTCAAAATGTTTCCTTTACTGGCATGATAGTTTGAACCATGTAGAATCTATTTTCATCAAAAAGTGAAAATCACCCAGAGTGACCCTCCCTGCCTTTTTTCAGTCGTAGCGCAAAATAGTGCCGCGCGACTTAGCACTGGTTTTGTCGTGGCTGGTCACATATACAGATGACTACCTAATATTATAGTTGAAAATGAAACTTTTGGGGGAAAAGTTTGATGGAATAGGATAACTCTGATTTTGTTTTTCCTTCTCCCCTGTATTTATCCCACAGGGCAGCATTATGTAGTTATTTTTTTTATCAGTCATTGTGCTAGTAAAACTTTAAAAAAGACATTGAAGTAATGAGCATAGGCCATGCTCTCTGCCAATTTCTGATGAGCAGTTCTAGGAAATACTGCCAGCACGTGAAAAACTATAGAGATCCAAATACTGAATCAGCCTGCGGATGCTCTATGAAAGGCTAGTTCCCGGCCTGGCTTTAAGATCAAGAAACTGCTCTCTTTTTGCATCGAGTCAGATGAGAGTCTGCTTTAGTGGACTTCTCCAAGCCTGTTTGCTGTAGCTGATGGTAAACGTGGCTGTTGTACTCAACACCGCAGTTCATCTCCCAACTGAACCACCTTGCAGCTATGTCCCAGGGTGTAACTCGATGTTCCCTTTTGAAAATGAGAGTTTGGATTATGAAGCCAGCTTTTTCTATATGATTTTATCTGTCATCTTGACCCAAAACACAAAGACGAAAAGCAAAATAGAGGAGGAGTTTGGAAATTAGTCTTGGTTTCTGTTTCTGGAGATAAATTGGATGGAGTCTGCCTTTGCCTAGTGACTTGATTTTAACATCGCCTCGAGTCAAAATAGGAAGATGAAAGCATCGGTGTGGAACCATCAGGAGAGAGTGGAAAGCTCCTTAGATTTCAGCTGCTGAATCCAAGAGGAAACCTTCGGATGATGAAAGGATTGCTCTGCAAGATGTGCACTAAGCAGGTACTTGTCTGCCCAAAGTTGTGGACAGTTGCTGGGAAATGATTCATCCGCTGCTGTATTTGGACAGTATAGTCACCCATCAACACCTACCTACCTACCTACCTTGCTACCTAGCTACCTACCTAGCTACCTACCTCTCCTCAGCCTCCCTGCCTCCGAAGCCATCTGGGTGCCCTGTAGATGGGAGTACATCTTTCTACCTCATCTGCAATTCTTGGAAACTGGAGAGCGAATTCTGAGGGCAGTTTTTCACTGATGAAATCAGTCCTCGCGATGGACAGGCTGCTTGCTGAGGGAAGAAGTGGAAGGAGCAGACGTCTCGGTGTTTCTGAACCCGAACCACTGGACTGGACTACTTGGAGATGTTTTTATCATGGATCAGCGGTGCATGCAAATTTCATAACCAGTGTGTGTGCTTCTCTGCGGTTGCACCAGACTGTCCATGGAAAACCCCACGTAAACTTGCATGACAGCGCGCATGAGAGGCCACAAAAACGTGTTTTTGGAAAGATGCCTCTGGAATGCCAACGCAACGCACCCTGTGGACTTCTTGAATCCCGGAGGAGGAGAAACATGCTGAAGTCTCTCTTCACTCCTCCATGTTTTTTCTTTCCTGCAGATGATGGAGAAGTTTTGAGAGAGGATGACAGTTGACATGTAACAGAAGATTGTGGAGTTACGGTGAGGCGTTTGCAGGATGAGCAGAGCTGACACCTTCAGAGCCGGAGTCGGTGAAATATTTCTGGACATCTGGCTCTAGCTGGAGGAAGGGAAAATTTCTGGACGTCATTGGACTGATTCTGGCTCTCGTCCGGGCTCAGGTGCTGAGCAGCCGGTGGTTTCCGTTGGGCAAGAGAGCGTGCCCCAAGAATTTTGACCTGCGGTAATCCCCAGTATTCATTCTTGGAAAATGAGGACTTGTTGAAATGAGTTTGACACTGGATGTGTTTT
Source organism: Theodoxus fluviatilis (assembly GCA_034096865.1). Classification (NCBI taxonomy): domain Eukaryota; kingdom Metazoa; phylum Mollusca; class Gastropoda; order Cycloneritida; family Neritidae; genus Theodoxus; species Theodoxus fluviatilis. The sequence continues at coordinate 13,027 of JAWQFJ010011068.1, forward strand.
TGTGGGTTTTTTTTTTCTTGGTGAATGACTTGATATTACTCGGAATCTTTTACTTGGAAATCGTGCCTTGGGGCTTCTGCAGAATATATTACGTCAGTTTATCACAGATATCCTGCTTTTACTCTTTTATCAGAGGAAAAAACAGAACTTATGAAGATGATTCTTTCCTTGTGGCAGTCGGGCTGTTACTCCTGTTACCTCAATTTCTTGGCTTTTTGTACCCGTTTGATTGTTATGAAATTGATCAATTTCAGGGATGGCACTGTTAACCTCAGTTAATCAACTAACCTCCTCCACACATCTACGTAAAAAGCAGCATTTATGAACTGGATGGAAAAGCACCAAGAGAAAAAAAAAAAATGGAAGAGTATTTTTTGCCCTCTAAAGATTGTTGTCCCCTCTGCTACTGGAAAGAAAGTGTGGCACCATTGCACCAGGATCAGCCTAGTATTCATCACTTTCTTGGGTAGAAATTTTTCACTTTGGCTCCCCCTCCTCGATTGCCTGCTTGGTCAGAGTGAAGGTGGGGAGTTGAGTTTTTCATGCTGTCATGAGGTGGATGGTGGTGTAGATATTTGGCCGCAGAAAGTATTGTGGTTGAAGATGGATTTCCTTGGTTGAGGAGATGCTGTCTCCCTTGGTGAGCAAGGCGCCGAGTCTGGGCGTCTCGTACATCCTCGTCCTGAGGAGAGAGTCAGTCGGTGCCAGTGAATTCATTCGTCATACACTCGGAGGGGTTGGGGAAAGAAAATGTTATTTCATGTTTAGATTTGGAAGAAATCATTTTAGCATAAATCACATGTACTTGCATATAAGATTCTCTGTATTGATTGATGGATGGTTGTACATAGACCGCAGATAATGCTGCATATGTACACATGCTTTCTTTTTTTTAAAATTCCTTTTCTGCTTTTTCCTGTCGTTGGAATGGATTACAAGCTATTCCAGATTAGTCCTTTCCTCCTCAGTCGTGTTGCTATAGGCCCAGTGAAGACTTGCCACTGTTGGATGGACAGATGAATGAGGTCCAGTGAGAGAGACTGGTCAAGTGGGGACGAGGACAGACAGGAAGTGCGGTGTTCCTGCAGAGCCCAGGAGCCACTCTCCAATTTGCAGACCAGTGATGGCACCACTGGCTGGTGCTACACGTGCCATAATACAGACGGGAAGATGTGCAGCGGTTCTAAGAGACAGCCCCTCCTTCCCTCCCTTGTCGCTCCTCGATTCATCCCTGCCCCCCCCACCCCCCACCCCACCCACCCCAACCGAACTCCTCCCCCCGCCTCCCACCCTAGCCCCTTCCATTTCCTTCTACCCGTAGCATGACGGAGAATCTTCATTATCTCAGATTTGAACTTGCAGGACATACACAGAAAGGTCTTTGCTGGAAGTGTTGCTCTCAAGAATGAATGAATTTTGTCGGTGATTTGGTGGAGATAAGTTGCGATAATGAAGGCTGCACCACAGAAGCTTGTGGAGAAGTCTGATGGTTGCACGAGTGCTGCTTTACATTGGGTTTAGCTCCTTATGAGATGTGCTGCTTTGGTGAAGGAAATGCAGTGGACATGTCCGTGGAACAGGAGGGTGTGGGTCTGTAGCCTTCACCTGAAATAATTGTTGTCTGCTCCAGCATTTAGAAGTTGGAAGTGAATATGATTCTTTTTTTTTCTTTTTTTTTGTGGTGAGATCGTCATTGAAATTTGAATCATTTCTAGCAAGAATCCATCCCAGGGATTTGTTGATGCAACTCAATGCAAGATGTGTGCGCCAGTCATGAGTTACCTCCCTTTGGCAGGATTGTCTCCCTTTACAGGTGTTACCTCCCTTTGTACCTACTTGGAAACTCCCATGTCTCACCCTGTTAATCATTATTCTTCAAATCTTGTAGCGTGTTAGGTTGCTTGGGAAACATGCTGGATAGTCAAACTACTGGGGCATGCTCTGCTGGAGTAGTGGGACACACATTTCAAATTCCAACTTGGGGGCAATGCTAGGGACTGAGGGGCAATGGGTTGGATGAAACCCCCCCCCCCCCCCCCCCCCCCTTTTTCCCTCCTTTTTCTTTCTCCCTTCCCCAATCCCATGAAACCTGTGATGATGCAGCTTTCAGGGACTGAAGCATCTTCAAGGGCTGCAGGAAGGAACCTTGACTGTGGGGAGGCATAGGAGTGGAGAAGATCATTGCAGGCACGCGTGGGGACTTGACCCAAGTGCCTTGAGAGGGTAAGAGAGGGCCGTCTCGGTGTGCACTTCAGGTGGACATCATGATCTCCTGCTTTTCGACGTTTTACAGGACTTGGACCGTAGTTGTTCTGTTGTTGTATCCAGTGCTCTGTAGAGCTGTTAAACAAATCTGGAAAACCATTGATGTCTGTTTAAACTACCTGTGTGCGCCTCGCCAAAGCGAGGGTGCATCTGTTGTCATGGTTGAGATGAACTTGTAAGAAATTCTTGTCCTGGTGTATATTTTTACAGCGAAGATCTATATAGTCGCCTGTTCACGTTCACACCCCTTGTGGCTTTTCCCTGTGAGGGGGTCAGTTTGTATTGTGTAATGATGACCTTGTATGTATCGTTTGACCTTGTATACAAGCAGCAGTATGAAATAGGCTGTTTTCCAATAATCCAGAAGTATATTACATAAGTCTTTGTTATGTAATCATTCATCTTTCTGCCACATTGAAATGCTTTTCATTTGTTTGTTTGTTTGTTTGATTGATTGTTTGTTTGTTTGGCAAAGGAAACTTGCTGTCGTTGAAATTGTAACCTCTTCACGGACTGCGCGTGCTGGAGTGGAGAGACTGGGTGATGATTGCAGTGAAGGAAGATGACAAAATGTCGAAGGCTCTCAGGCATGCAGTTCAGGGCTGATTTGTTTTTTCCCTTGGAAACTGTTGTGTTGTTTCTACCTGGTGTTTACTTGGGCAGCGTACAGAAACCATTCATCCAGGTGACGCACCATTGCTGTGCATGCAGTTTTGCATGTTTGTGCATGGTGCACAAGACGCACATGGAATTGTTGTGGAACAGATGTCAAAGTCGCTAACACAGCTGAAGTCGTCCCTTTGACCTGTCTTGGTCTTTTAATTTAAAGGATTTGAGAACTTCTAAGCTACCTTGCTTTTAAATTTCTTTGTGCATCAGAATCTTCATTTATCACATAACTGGCAGCAGATGTCTGGCATTGAATACATAATGCAACATCTTCTTCATGATTTTTGTTGTTTAGTTTTTGTTTTTGCTAAGGCCAACTATCTGCAAAGCTAACATGCCGACTGAATTTAAATTTTGGGAACAGATCTATAAAGATCTTTGTTGGACATTTTGAAAGACATTTCAGTAACAACTCCCCGACTATGATTGAGAAGTTTGTTTGAAAATGATTATTCAGTTTGTTAAGGACATTTCTCAAACACATTTTGATCCTGAGTTAATAAACAGTGTACCTCCTGGTCATAGGGCTGTCTTAGTGAAGTCTTCTCTAGATGGTGTGGAACAAGTGAATATAGTGCTTGATCTCCAACCATTGTGGTTTGCAGGGATATGTTAAAGTATTTGACCCTAGGGTCTTGGTTATGTTCATGATCAGCATTGATTCATTTGTACAAAGCTGGACTTATCTGTACTAAAACAAAATCCCATAGAATGTAAAACCTGGTTAGTTCCCAATGACACTTTCTTAAGGGCTTTGTGTGATTTTAAGGTGGAAATATTTCAAGGAGTCGGAAACGCCAATCAAAGCTGTGATCTGTGCCCAGTCGTTTCAATTTTAGCTTCAAATGATGATTAATCTCATTGGCTCTTTAGGAAAATCGTCTTTGAAACATCTGTAGCCACCATCAAATCTGCCTGCAGTTTTGCATTGAGCAGTTGAACTTTGGTGAGAGACTTGCTAATTTTCATTATTCATCAGTGAACAATCTTGCTTCCGAGGTTTGTTTCAACATGTGGAGTATTGATAATATCGGTTACGTGATTAGTGGTTAAAACACCAAGCCAAATAATTCTGAGAGCTGTTGCAGATCCACTGCAGAACATTTTGGGAAGATTTCTCTGAAATGAGTCAAAGTGCAAAGTCTATCATCTTTTAGGATTGCTGATAGACAGTTTGTTTCTAAGCCTGTTTGGGATTTTATTTTTACCAGTCTACTACCTATCCATATCATTGTAGCTCACGCGCTTTCTTTCCCTCACTGTGATGGAGTGCCTTTGTGTAAGGAGAGTGGCTGATACCAAATTGTCGTACTTATCTGGCCTGTTTGTAGGCTGTGGAAACAACTCGGGGGCTCGTCCAGGATGTGGAATTTGATGTCGTGTCTTGTGAAGTCGTAGTCACTTGTTTAGAGGCCTCTTGAGACTGCACAACGCAAATGTCAGGTAGATTTCAGCAGCTGGCAGTTTCTCTTCTTTTTTTCTTCTTCTTAAAAAAAAGATAGTAATGTTTTAGTCAGGAAAGTCACGCTAAAATGGGTTTAGAGGGAGGTTTTAGTTAAAGTAGTGATTGCCCACAGTAGGTTTGTAAAAATGTTGGATTTTATTTTGATCCATGATAGGATCTCAACTTTGTGTTTGGTTTTAAGTCTTTGTATTTAATGGCTGCATGTAAATAGGTACAGGAATTGTGGCACTTTGCCTTGTTTTAATCAGATCAGATACTGAGTGTTCAGAACATTTCCCCCGTCATCCTTTTTTTAATTCTCAGGCTTACCATTGTTCTGTAGATACTGCTTTGTGTGAAGTAAATCTCGGTACTCTGGTACTGAATGGCATTTTCAGTGTCATTTCATGTTAGACTTTCAAATTCCTTGTTGTAGTTAGAGCTAAAACTGTTTTTTCGTATAGCATATAGGTAGATCTTAGCCTGGTGATTTTGCGGATCCCATTTCATTAGCATGTGTAAGGCCTTACTTGGTATTTGACATGGTGCACACTGGAATTTCCAAGCAGTTCACGATGGATGGACTGCAGTCAGTTCCAAAGGTTGAATGACTGTCTCTATTCACATGGTCTGTGGCTGGACTAAACTGTGTATGTGTCTTTTACGGGTATGTAGTGGCTGGCTGGCTGACTGGCTGTTGAGGTCACTGGCTGGCAGGCTGGCTGTGTGTGTGTGTCTATGTCTGTCTGTCTGTCCCTCTCTCCCCTTCAATATGGTTTGTTCTCTTTGTACAAATGCATTGTTTCACAAGGAATTTGTCAAAGAAGCATTGATTAAAAGAACATTCAGTCACACGATTTTGTGAGTCACTTAGGGATGGGTCGTGGATCGTTGGCATATGTTCCTCTGCTTTTTCCATGGGCACATTTCCAGTTCGATTGAAGAAATACAGGTTATGATATTCACGAACAAGAAAAACAAACAGAGAAGGAATTATCAGTTGCATACATCTAGTGTAGTAGCTGCAGAAATTGATGCATTTGAATGAAAAGACAAGATATCGGTGTTTTGTTAAAACTAAAGGCATTTATGAAAAGTGTTTGCATTAGTCGTTTCTCGAGAAAAAGGTGTCTTACGTAGTGATTCCTAAACTGAACTGCAATGCAAACCATCAACGATGAGGAGTACCATGTACAGTACTTAACTATCAATGATTTGTGTGTCTGTCTTGCTGGTCTCATGTACACGTACAGTGCTTTTCTTGAAAACATCTCGTCAGAAATGGTAGCTGCTCCTTGGCTTGGCCATGTTAGCATTGCTTTATCTCCATCACCTTCATCATACGACCCTAGTTGAGTTAGTCTGGCAGTGCCCGGTTTCTTGTAAAAGGTCCTGGTCGCCATTCATAATCTGCTGCCCGATTTTGATTGGCTGCCTGTTAGGTGAGGGCATTTTCTATTGGCTGCATTTGCAGTTAGGGACGATTTGATTGGCTGAGCTGCCTGACATTGCAGTTCTTGTTTGTTATGACTATTAACGGAGGTTCCTTGTCTTTGTTGTACATTTTCCCTGTCTGTTTTTGAGAGAAAGATAACAAATTTACTGCGCATTGCACACTAGTTGGAAAGAATATTCATCCAGAAAAGCATTTCAAGTTGCAATCACCTGCTGTCATCTCTTCAATCTTTTTAATCCTTTAACCCTCATTCTGCCATCTTGCAAAGTATGACTGCATTTAACCATCTATGATTGTATTGCTAGCATGTGTATTTTTTTAGCATATCTGTAGTTAATATTCTGACGTCAACAAGGGCTTACCAAAATTGTACTCGGATGTGGAGGGGGGGGGGGGGGGGGGGTAATTTGGTGAGCTAGGTAGTGTATTTGTAGACTTACATTTAGTGTATTGAGATTTAGGGTAGAAGTTAGTCTTAAGAAATTTACTGAGAATGGCTTTGCTTCCTATACAGGATAGTTCGAATGTGACGTAAAATGGCGTGGACACGTTTTTGGCGGGTGTGAAATTTCAGGGTCTACATTGTTAACACTGTACATGTTCTTCGTGCACTTGAAGTGAGTGAATGGTTTTTTCGTCCTGAATCAACATCCTCATTTACAACACTGGGAAGGTTTTGGGGTGCAGGAACTCTGCTTATTAGCTGAGGCCAAGAGATTCAGGGCAGACCCAACATCGAGAAATGAAGTCCACTTTCGGACTAGCTATGAAGCCGCAGTTTTTTTGCAAGTTACAGACGGTCTTGCCTCTCTGGGCTGTTGTGTCATCGCCGTTGCGTTTTCCCTCTCGTTTTTTCCACCTCTAGCCAGTTGAGGAGGCTGTAATGGGACCCCTCTCAAAGCCTCCCCATCCATTTGGCCATCCAAGTGGACATCAGCTGACGGGACTGTTAACATTTGTGCTCAGTTTTCCTCCTCCTTTTCACTTTTTCCTGACCTTTTTTGTGTGGAGAGACCGTGTCCTATTGTGCAGACTCTGAAGATTTTTTTTCGTTTTTTTTGTGTTGTTGTTGTTGGCAAGTCTCGCCACAAGAGATGACGGAAACGGAAACACGAGTTTCCTTTGATTTTGAAATGATCTCATGGCCTTTATTTCTGATGAGGCAGCAGCTTTGGAAACGGCTCCATCCAACAACATCACCCCTTGGAACACAGCACCCGCTGTGGAAACGGGAGCTCGGTCGACTCGTGTTCAGAAAAAGAGAATTGAAAGGGAGAAATGCTGTCAGCCTTAAAGCAGGGTTGTCTGCAAACTCGGCACCTGTTCCCTTCCGTCGTTCAGGACAGAAGCTTACCTCCTCTCCTTTCAGCCAGAGCTGTGTCGTAGCGTCTTCACCTTTCACCCCTTGGCCGCTATGAAATGAGTGATGGATGTGTTTGTGTCTACGACCATTACCAGATTTTCCTCTCCTTTTTTTCCTTTCTGTTCCTTTCTGTTTTTTTTTGTGTGTTTCTTTTCCCACCCACCCCATTTTCCTCCCCCCTTCGTGTATATCTGTGAGTGATTTCTTGTTAATTCTTTTATTGATGCGTGTGCTAATCACCCCCGCGAATAGAGACAAAAGAATGACGATTTCTTGTATTGAACGATCACTTGAAATGCTGTCCATAAAGATGTACACAAATAAACAAATACGCAAATATCGCTCGCATTGCCCTCCTGCCAGGGGAGGTGGTGATGAGAAATAAAATGATACTCTGACTTGTTCACTTGTGTTTTCATTGTTTGTCAACAAATCTTCGCTTAGCTTAACAAGCCTTTTATTGCGCTTCTGTTTTCCAAGTGTGTGTGTGTGTGTGTGTGTGTGTGTGTGTGAGTGAGAGAGAGAGAGAGAGAGATGTTTCCTGAACAGAGATCTATGTAAGAGACGAATGACTAGGGACACCGTGACCTGCTTTGCGTTTACACTAAATTGCTCTAGTGATTTTCGTGCTTAGTGACCCTACATAGCCTACAAAGGCTGATAAGCCGTAAAACGCTATCAATCGAATCCAACCCCAGGTAAATGAGAAAATTATTAGAGCGAAAAGGCTCCCACCCCCATCTCTCTCTCTGTCTCTCTCTGTCTCTCTCTCTCTGTCTCTGTCTCTCTCTCTCTCTCTGTCTCTGTCTGTCTGTCTTTCTCTCTCTCTCTCTCTCTCTCTCTCTCTCTCTCTCTCTCTCTCTCTCTCTCTCTCTCTCTCTGTCTCTCTCTGTCTCTCTCTCTCTGTTTTTTGTTTTGTTTGTTTGTGTGTTATTGTTTTTCGCTCTGATCCTAAGACTGTTGGGAGACGAACACATTGTATCAGAATGGCATCAAACTGGCCCGAATGGTCGTTAAAGCCGATCACATTGGATTAAAAAACAGCAACAACAAAATAGCGCTGACAGACACGCACGCACACACACATGCACAAAATGATTCACTCCATCGCGTACTTCACGTTAAATGTCCCCCTGTGGGTTTGGGGTAAGAATTGACCCACCGCGTCTCCCTACGCGATTCGTAAGGGGCGAACAACTAGGGACACCGTGACTTGATTAGCGTTTACTCCATACTGTTCTGAAGATGTTCGTGCTTAATGGCCTTACATAGCCTACAAAGGCCGATATTCCGTAAAACACTAACCAACCAACCAACCAACCAACCATGGGGTTAACAGCCTTCTGCTTGGATCTACGTCATGACCTACTGGCACGTTCACCAAGCAACCCCACAGCTGTCCTGACAGCGGTGGTTCGCTTCCTGAGTGCGACTGAAGAAGAAGAAGAAGAAGAAGAAGAAGAAGAGGAGCCTAGGAAGCAGTAGAGGAAGAGAAGGAAGAGGAAAAAGGAGGAGAGAAAAAAGAAGAAAAATATGAGAATGTAAAAGCTTCCTCACACGTGGCAAGTTTCAATGAACGGACACAGAATTTCTTTGTATGAGATAAAACAGCTTGACGAGAACCGGGGGGAGAATAACCCCACCCAGCAAAAAATCAACAACAACAACCCAACACAACAACAAAATGAGGCCTTCGGCCGGTAACTAACCTGAGAAACCCTCATGGGAGAAGGCAACAATACCACTAGGTCACGTGTCTTCTCACAAAATTGAGTGTTTTAATGGATGTCTTTCCAGCTCTCCTCACAACTTCATGGCCATGGTGCTTGTGGTGCTCCTTTTGATTTACAACTCCCTTACCAACCACTCATAACTCATATCTCATAACAGGCCTCGTTGCTGCATCTCCAAACACACAAAAAGCGTGTTTGAATGTATTCAAATTCCGGTGCCAGTGTACTGAAAAGTTCATGTTAGCTTAGGAAGGCGACTGCCGTTCGTCTCATGTGAATGCGAATGAAAATGTGATTTATTACACTCCAGGCTCTGATAACATTCTCGCCGTCAGAAAGCTAGTCAATGACGCAGGTGCTAGGCTTGACGTTCACATTGGTGACTGCTTTCATTGTTTTGCATTCACACAATACTACATGAAATTTGACAGAGAAAACCTCGTAGTGGAGCACAAATGCACTTGACAGTTCAAAGCAATGCTCGGCAAACCATTCTGTAGTCACTTCACGCTAACCCATGCGACGTCTTCCATTTCAAATCAGTGACATGTCTCCTTTCTCGAATAGGAATTCCTGCGTATTGTGCGTCCATACACGTATTGCGTGCCTGCAATAACGAAATTTGTCAATAAAATACACGTGTAGATAAGTCATGGGTGTGCATTCGCATTCGCTCACTATTTCTCTGCAATTTAATCAAAACTCGAGTAAGGCTGTCATGAGCCAGCATCGAACTCAAAAACCCTCAACATAAAGGAGACGATGGTGGTGCCTCACTATACATCGCGTGCTTGTCGAGAAATGTCGGGTGAAAATCGGCCAAGTAGTGTGATGACCTGATGTTGACTCTAAGTCGGTTGGAGGCGAAAATACGAGTGAAATACACGCAATAGCCTCATGTTTTTCAGCATCTGGCGAAGGAAACGAACAAAGTGCTTTAAAAACAAGTTCCCTCTGAATACATTCAACCGATTTAATGAAATGTGCCAATTCCTGCGCTGTTTCTTGTTTTCTAGAATGTCTTGTTTACGAGGAAATGACACTTGCAATTACGCTAAATCCGTAAAGTGGAGAGATAAGATGATGTAGATCTGGGCGCCTAATGGATCGGAACACTCGTCATATTTGATACAAACAATCCTGATTTACAGAGAATCGTCCCCCATGTGAGCTGCGAAGACAGAAAGCTCGCCATTAGCAAAGAGTGAAGTCGGACTCACACAAGTGTTGTTGATATCCGGAGTGGGCTGGGAAATACCACTTTCTTTTTCCTTTTGATAAGTATGTAGATCTGGGTGACTAATGTGTCGTAAGCAGGCGTTATCTGCGACAGGAACGACCCTGATTCACAGGCAATCGCGTTGTTGTGAGATGCAGAGACAGAAAAACAGCCCATCAGCACATAGTGAAGCCGGACGTTCAAAAATGTCGGTTGTTACGAAAGTTGGGGAAAAGTCACTTTGCTTTCCCCCAGAAAAAAACTCAGTTTTCGACATAAGAATACATCTCGCTAAACGTTCATATTAACATGTTTTGTTTTTGTTTCTGGAATGAGTAAATACGGCACTGAGAATATTATTGGCAAAGAAACTCACATTATCGCATTCACCTCGCTAACCTTTCATATTTGTGTTTTGTTTTTGTTTCTGGAACGAGCAAATACGACACAGATAATGTTTTGGCATGTAGCTTACACTGTAGGAAACATATGCATATATTGATACCGTTTTTAATTTTGAGGAGACAATCAGCTAAATTTAAAGGTGATTTTGCGATAGATTGTTTTAATTCGCCTGTGATCGCTTCTTCCTATAAAGCTATCTGCTCAATGACAAGCTGTCCAACACTCTTTTTGTATCAAAAGAGAGAGTCTTGGGCTCCCCCTTTTCAACAGTTGAAGATTACATGCCATTGTCTATACCACGGACGCTGTGAATCTCGACAATTCCTGACCAGTCTGCGTCAGAGCCAGACTTTGCGCTCGGGATAGGACCGGAGCGTGACTGACACCTGGGTGCTTTGTTCCTTGGATGTCTCTTTTCCCTCTCATCCAAGGTCTTCCTCTGTCTACTTCGCTGTGGACATCGCCTTTGCACGTGACCTTATACTTACTTTGATCTCAGTCGGCACGTCAAAAGCACCCTGTCCCGCACGTCAAAAGCACCCTGTCCCGCACGTCAAAAGCACCCTGTCCCGCACGTCAAAAGCACCCTGTCCCGCACGTCAAAAGCACTCTGTCCCGCACGAAAAAATGTCTGTGCCCTCCTTTAATATTCTGTCTACTGCATAGAAGCAGGGAAGAGCTTTCGTTTCCGTTTGTTCTCCGTGTGAATCATCAGTTTGTCACCCGTACTACCTAGAATGGATTTTCCTTCATTTAATGTTCAACCAATGTACGTCACTCAAATAATGTATTGTGTCATAGCCATCAATAGGCAGGGGATATGTAAAGATCGTACAACCATGGTTTGCCTTTATTCCATCTTTAGAGTAGTCTGGACTTTAAAAAAAAGTATAGCTGACTGTGTATTTTTCCGGCTATCCAACCATGCCTAATGCGTACAGTTTAACTTATATTAGACTTTTACACATTAGCTGACAAGCAGTGATACCATGCGGGAATTGTTCTGGTCAGAATATTGTTGCCAAAAAAGCAGGAAGGTATTCCTCGGTGGAGGATGACCGGCATTGAACGTGGAGTCTCATGATCAATACAAACTCTATCTGTAGGCAGACGTTGCAATTTGCATAGTATCAGACACTGCCTTTTAGCATTTAAACCGAGATTCAGGCGTGTAAAGTAAAACGAACACCTGGTTGAAAGTAACGTGAAAGAACGCTTGACTGAAAATAAAGTGTTATGTACTTGTAATGTAAAGAAGGCGCAGAATTCAATGTCATTGTCTCGATAGATCTTAAACAGACAGGACCATTCTTGAGATCAAAAGTCACTAAGATCACAAATGCTCGGTACAAAATATTCACCATCATGAGAAACAGTTTTACAGAGAAAGCTCCATGTCGGTCCTTGAACTAGAGAATAAAGAGTAAGAGTAGGCTATTTCTACTTATGTACAGAATTGACATAGCCACCTCTTTCTCTGAATTCCCCAGTCTTGAGGCTGTGTGGAGGTCCAGAGCCAAAACGGCAAAACAGCACACAGAAGTGGAAGGCCATGTCACGAATCGTATTCATAGAAAAGCTCCGTTTCACCAACATATAGGGAGTCCATGAAAACTATTTATTCACACGCTTGAGACGTAGTGGATAGCATAGCGTTTGAGAATAAACGGCTTCTTGTGCGCATAGAACCAGACAATTTCCGAGAACAACATGAATTACAATACAAAAGAATGGTGTCCATTCAGATTGCTTTGCCGCACAACATCATGTACACAAATTTGTACATCAGCACTGAAAGACACATCGCGTATAGAGATTGCAGCGATAGAAATGGCAGCAGGATTGTTTGCTGTCAAGCAGTTAACACTGGTAAAGACAAGGCCAGTTTAGATCACAGATTGGCAAAATATACCTCTACCTCTCCTCCAAGAGTTGGGCCTTCCATTCCTTCGGTGTGCTTCCAATCCGAGGGCTAAAAGTAAGAGGAGACTATTACTCTCTCTTGCCATCTTATGAGATAGCCACATCTTTCTCTGAATCCTCGAATTATGTCGGACTGTCTGCTCCAACAGCACAACATGTAAAGCTAGAGCCCCGTCACAATTTCCAATAACACGCACAGAACACACATTACGTTACATCATACAACAAGACACCATACCAACATGTACGTAGAGAGAACTTTTTTTAAATGACAAGTGTGCATGTACCTACTTGATTTAGAGATGGATGTATCTGTAGCTGTATTTAATAGCATGTTCAGGCATTTAGTAAATATCAGCTCGGAAACCGAGTGAGCAACTGCATTGTCTCACAGAGGTTCTCCGTGAAACTGCGCGCATTAATGTGCGTGTATGTAATTGTGCCTGAATGTGTGGGGGTGATTTCGAGTTGGTTTGAACTGATGAACTTAGATGTCAGGCTCGGGAATGAAAAAGGGCGAGTGAGGTAAGAAAGATCGCTATTTTCAAACAGGCAGCATTGTCCCACTGTCATGTAGTCTTGCACTCTCTCTCTCTCTCTCTCTCTCTCTCTCTCTCTCTCTCTCTCTCTCTCTCTCTCTCTCTCTGTCTCTGTCTTTCTATGTCTCTCTGTCTCTCTGTCTCTCTGTCTCTCTCTCTCTTTCTCTGTCTCTCTCTCTGTCTCTCTCTCTGTCTCTCTCTCTGTCTCTCTCTCTGTCTCTGTCTTCCTCAGTCAGTCTGTCTGTCTGTCTGTCTGTCTGTCTGTCTGTCTGTCTGTCTGTCTCTCTCTGTCTCTCTCTCTCCCTCTCTCTCTCTCTCTCTCCCTCTCTCTCTCCCTCTCTCTCTCCCTCTCTCTGTCTCTCTCTGTCTCTCTGTCTGTCTTTCTCTGTCTCTCTGTCTCTCGGTCTCTCTCTCTCTTTCTCTTTCTCTGTCTCTCTCTCTCTGTCTCTCTCTCTCTCTAAATCAAGTAGCTACATGCACACTTGTCATTTAAAAAAGTTCTCTCTACTCCAAAGACAGGCAGCTTCCACGGCATTTTGCAGTTTCTTTCCCAGCGCATGTTCTTGCCCAGCCTGCGGGCTCAGACCTTAAAGCAGCCAAACCATGGACCTGCTGACAAAGCCCCTACATTCGACAGCAAGGCAAGCCCAACCCTCTGCCATGCGCTTCGCAAAGGGTTCGTCATAGCGCATTCATTTTCCTTAATGATCCCAGATAACATCGCCAAACGTCAGGGCATTATATGTGGACATAGCCTGAGTGGTTGGAAATCCTGTTGAGGATGGATGTAGAACTCCATTATTGATTATAAGTGAAAGGGAAGTAGTGGAGAAGATGAAGGGCGAAGGAGATAATCATCATGTCATGACTACAGACAGGGGCCGACATTTGCCTCATCGACTTAGCAGTTCAGTGACAGTTCTCAAGAGAACGAGCTTCTCTTGAAATATCCATGTGACTCCTAAATGACATTTTATGAAAGAAACATGAGGTCTTAAACCTTTGTATTCAATCGAACTTGCTCAAAAATGAGCAGACTGAATGCAAACGCACTGATTGTAGTATTCTGGGTGCGGCCGATTTGATGAGTAGGTAAACGATGGATGGCTGGATGGATGAATAGATGGATGCAGAGAGGGAGGGGTGGGAGAAGGGGTGGATGGATTAATGGATGGATGGACGGATAGAAGAAAGGATTGAAGGACAGATGATGAATAGATGGATGCAGAGAGGGAGGGGTGGGAGAAGGGATGGATGGATTAATGGATGGATGGACGGATAGAAGAAAGGATTGAAGGACGGATGATGGATGGATGGATGATGGATGAACAGATGGAAGGATGCATAGATGAATGGCGAAGCTTTACGACCGATCAGCGTATGTAGGTCCTGTGTGGCAATAGACGACCTAAATTGATGGTGTCTGTCGGATTACGCAGTAAGTCACGACTATGTAACCCTTGTGATTTGCTCTTCACAAAACACGTAGAGATATGGTTATTTCGTATCTCAACGATGGGGACAGACCCGCTGCGAAAGTCAAAATGCTACATGCCGATCTCTATGTCGGTTGTGGTAGCTAGGAAATATGTTTGAAAAAAACACACACTCTGAAACAGAGAAGGGACGAACATGAATACAGTTTGGCCACATGGCGTGAAAAGTCCACCCTGGCTTCAGCCCCAAAATCTAGGTCATGATATCAGCAGTCGAGCTGCCACCTTCAGTCAGCTCGTTATAGTCATTTCTAGTAATTTGTTATTTGCAATCTTTCGTCAGACTTGCGTGTGCGAGTGACACTTAATCCACTGGCATCTTCCTCTGGCGACATCAGTTTGCAGCTACGTCTCTCAGTAGTTCAAGTCGGGCATTAGCCGATGGCGATAAGTTCCAATGTGCACGCTCCCCGCGGGGTTGAGACAGTGTTGGAATGACAATAAGAATAGCACAATGACCAGGACGTAAAACGTGCGGTTTGAGTACATGTCGATATGTGAAAAACTGCAATATAAAAGCTAATACGTTTACCATCGCCTTTTATTAGACAAACACCTACTCTCGCCGTCACTTGAATAACCTTGCTCCATCCTCCGCTGTATATTCGCATGCGCATACTTTTTTTCAAAAATCGATATAGTTTTACCTGTGAAAGTAAGCGAAACCTTTAACACACTGGCAAATGTGACAAAAACATTTCTTTCTATTTGTCAGTCACTGTTCATTATACAAATAATCAAACAAAATATGATCGCACCCACACATTCAAGCATACGCACGCACACATACAAGCACACGCACACACATATGCAAGCGCACGCACACACACATGCACATACACTTGTAGCGCATATACATATACCTCATCCCCGACCCCAGTTTTAACAGAATTGCTAGTGTCTCAAAACAGTTTTGAATACAAAGCCTTAACATGAACTTACATACGAAGCAGGATATGTAAAGCGTTCTTCCATGATCGCGAGGAGAACAGCATCAAGTTTGTGAGAGACAGTTGCAGTTGCATCCATATTAAGTCCTACAATAGCTGCTACGTCGAAACAGTCCCTGCCCTGAAAATTAACACTCACTCAAAAAGCACTGCAGCTTTTGTGCTGGGAAAAGGGGGTAACTAATGCTTATTGACATCTTGTTACGAGCGCGGTCCATAAAATTGTAAAAGTCGACTTGAACGCACATCAACCGATAGCATCCATTTGCAAGTGCGAGCTTTTCCAATATTTCTTCAATGGCTTCCTAAGTTAGTAGCCGAATTAAAAAGACGTCCACCCACTCTGCCCGTAGTTTGTCAGGGTGTCCACCCAGAGCGCGAGATGGTGGCCTGCCACATCACATTTAGCACTGAATATCCTCGTCGTCATCTCCTCTTACAATGCATGTCGCGAGACCTTCGACTTCGGAAAAGGCGCAGCTCTCTGTTCCTGACGTGGCTGGTGATCAATGCCAAGTTCTGCTCGCAGCATACAAGTTTGGGATCCACACGCAATCAATGCCATCCCTAGGGAATTGCAAACATGTTTTGTAGCGAGCACTTTTTC